>MU228389.1:572012-590189 GCA_018584345.1 Thuja plicata | reverse complement strand
TCCACTTTTGATTGCCACATCCTCTTTTTTGCAATGTCTCAAATTGCAACTTTGTTGCTATAACCAAGTGACTGTAATGTAGAACTTTTTTACCAGACATATATTCAATAAATTGAACACCATTTCTATCTATCTTTACTTGATGATAATATGTTCCTTCAATAACAATTGAAATAGTCAGATATGACTGTCCATCACCATCTATAATTTCTTCTGGAAATTTGTATTTTGCTTTTGTGCATCTTAGTAGATAATAATCTACACTTTCAACATTGTCAGGATCCACAACCACAACAAAAATATGACCTAGATACAAATGCAGATTAGATATTAAATTCAAATCAAAAGTACAATAAATTAAATTTAAATAAAAGATCATGTACATGTGCATGCACCTGTAACAACCAAATCAAAAACACGCTCATAATCAACTGAATATATAGGATCATGAATGTTTATGTCAATGTCATCATCTTCATAAGGAGGCATTCTGATTAACTCCTTCATATCCCATTGTGAAACATATCCATTTGCAATATTCTGACATTGACTCATTGGATTGTCCACAACACAGTCATCACAGAAACATGATTTTACTCTTACTTGAATCAATAGAGGCTTGTGTTGTCCGGTACTCATCAATTGATGTAAAATTCTAATACCAACAATCCTTTGACAATTTTAAGGATTAGACCAGTCTATATCTGTTACAAATATGAAATAAAAGTTGTACATATTTAAATCAACAATTATGATAACATAGATGAACACACAATTAAATTTTAATTTAGATTTTTCCTACAAACTATAAATTACCTTTCACTTCCCAAAAATAACGTTTGTTGTATTTGGTGTCCTGAATATAAAAATAATTTTTACACCATTCAACAATTTTCTTTGAATTCTCTATCATGTTACCTATAAATTTCTAAACTATCAGTTTAAAGTTTAAATACATCTAAGTTCAAATTATACTATTTGAAATATCTAGATATATATATTTAACTACTGTTCACACCATTTGTACCTGCAAGTTCATGTTGGCAAAGTGCAGGCTTCACACATGCTCCTGCTCCATCGTGCTCTCCTTTTCCATGTCCACTTTCAAAGAAGTTCCACAGAAACTTAACATTGTGTCTAGCATGTTGCATAACTAGCCAATTAAAGGCTTTTGCAGATTTAAATTTTCCTCCAATATTAAGTTGTTACATATGCAAGATTATGATCACATAATAATTTAACAAGTAATCAATGTGAATTTGAAAATGAATTGAAGTGCATACACTTACCTGCACAACCATCAGACCAAATCTAGCGTTGTGAAGCTTTTATCCCGTGATTCATAATATCTTCAAAATACATTACAAAATAATGAGCCACATAGCTCCTATCATGAACCTTATCATCATTGATATAGTAATGTACCTCCTTGATGATAATGCGTTCATTTGGATTGGTACTTTTTACCTCATCCAAATCAAATTGTGCATGTCTATAGGTCACTTGCACAAATATTGCAACTTGGTCAAAATGATAATATTGATCTTGAAGCTCTAATTGAGAGGAGAATGTATAGTTCTCAAAGAAATCTACAACTGAAAGAATACAACCAGGAGGAAAACAATTTTTGGAATCACAAAACTGTTTAGCTTGCCATCTTGCACCATGACAATGCTAGATATGTGGATAAATGATAGCACGAAACCTGGTCATAAACTCAAGGTAGGGAAATTCACTCTCCTTTAATACAATTTTTTTGGATTAATCTTCGCTCTTAGTTCGGTATGTCTCATATTCAAATCTCTTCCACAAAACTGGCATTGCAACATTAATATTCTCAATTTGCAATAGAAATTTATGTAAATATCCACAATCACTGCATGCAATCTTTATACATTGTACTTTGAACTCATCTGAATCTTTTGATTTCTCACATAAAATAGACTTGACAAATTGTGTCGTACTTGTAGGGATGAGCATATTTGAATTAAGTATTGTCATAACCTTTTTATATGATTAAAAATATAGATGAAACTCAACATGATTCCAGAAAAAACAAGTTTCACGTACCTTATTTATGCGTACAAAGAAAGGGCACAACCTATCAAACATTCTTTGACATATTTTCACATCTAAAAATTCTTGTTTGAATACTTCAAACAATTCTCTTTGTGTTGTATCTATAAAATATTTTGGAAGTGCAATTTTCATACCAGTCTCTTCATCTTTCATCTATATAGTATCCCTTCTATTAGAAGAAACACAGGAGTGAGCGGTCCAATATTCAATGACCTATCTTTTTACATCTTCAAAAATTTTGTCTTTTCAAGGAAGTCTACAAATATTAACCCAATTCTTTTGAATATTTTCATCTAACATATTTATCTTCATGATATATCTTTGAACAGTTCTTCTAGATACATTCAGTAAATCAAAAATTGCATGTACTTTTTTTCTCTGTGTCAACCTCCTACTAGATAAAGTAGTCATCAATGCTCTACGTGCAACACTTAAATAAGCTCCTCGACTTGAGTTGTTAATGTCGTTCAATGCATCCTGCAAATTTTTAACTATTGTTTGATTTATATTGTCTCCTGAGTTTTTCTTGTTATCAACACCTAACAACTCCAAAATAGGAGTCATTTCTTTTTTCCTGAATAACCTAGCAAATAATTGTGCTTTTCCAATCATACTTTTATTTTGAAAATATTCATCCCAAATATTTTTGCATTGTTTTTTTATTGTGCTTTCAGGTACCAATTCATCAGATAAAAATTGACTGAAAAATGAATCGTCATCCATCTCCATCAAATTTCCCATGTCAAAAGATATATTTTCATCAATTGGTTCCCCTATTTGAATTGGATCTTCTTGGACTTCAACAGGTTCATCTTCATTATGTTTTGTATGACCTTTCATTTTGTCATCCTTTATTTGATCATATTTTCTTGTTCTATTTCTTTTATTCCCCATTGCACAATTTGTTCAAATTGAGAGCTTCGATTCACCTGCATACACAAAACCATATACAATTGATAAAAAAATCAAAAATAATATTGATAAGTTCATAATTTAATATTGAACAATGATTTAATAAAAACACAAACAAATCTCAAAAACTAATTTTTTTTTTGCAAATAATACAAACCTTCTTGATAATTTTAATTCTTAGTTGCCCTTTAACACCCAAAAATACACTTTTAAAACAATTAAAAAAATGATTTTATTAAAAAAACATTTTTAAAGTGAGAATAATTGATTTTTGATTTTAAATTAAAAAAAACCTTTTATATATATCAACTTTGAGGGTCGTGGTCATCCATGCGACCATGTTTGGTTGGCCCTAGTTTCGATCGAAACAGGTCTGGCTGAACCAGTTTCGGCTGGACCTGTTTTGGCCAAAACTACTTATGTGGCATCCCATGTGGCAGCCAAATAAAAAAAAAAGGGAAAATTTGAAACACGTCACTTTTGGGGCTTATTTGTCCACCAAAACTAAATTGTTCTTAAAATTTAAAAATACCCTTTTGTAGAGCTCCGAGCCTAGATTATGGTCATATAAGTTTTATAGTATTTTGATTAAATATAATATATTATAAGTTAAAAAAACTCCAAGTAGGTATTTTAACATTGAAGAACATGTTCATTTGAAAAAAAATAGCAAGTCATGTCAGAAAATTTTAAAACTTATATTTAACACTAGAGGAGAGAGTCCTCTTCAAGAATATATAATTTGTTTTGTATTTGGTGTATATTTGCTAGGGCAAATTAGGCGGGAGACAAAAACTGTTAATTTTGGGTAACTCCGACTTTGAATAGTTATAACAGACAAAATATATACTGAAAACCAATCTTTTTTTTTTTCTGCACTAGCTATACATGTCATCTAAAACATATTCTAAAATCAGAGGAAAAAAAGATTATTTACATATATTTTGTTGGTGGGAACTAGACCCTCGATTTTCAGCATTTTTCAACAATTAAAAAATGGACTTCAAAAATTAAAAAACTATGTCAATTCTTATTCCAATTTTTTTAAAAAAATTATAGACATAAACTAAATCCAATTGTACACATTTCATTAGTTTACATCATTTTCAAATTCTAAACACAAATACCACTTTATGTCATTGAAGTTTAACTACTTTGCATGTCATGGTCCTCTTCCTTTGTAAAAGTGTGACACTGGTTTGTACTTTTACCCTAATGTCTTGCATTAATTTCTTGTATCTCAGTGATCGTCAACTTTTTCATCTTCAAATATTTAATCAGTTATAGTTCATCAATCTCTCCCTTTAGCATTGATGGCAACACATTACATACTACTAATACAATATGAAATATATCAGTTGTAGTTCATCAATCTCTCCCTTTGTTTTTATTCTATAACCAATTCAAATGTCTGACTCTCGGTAAGCACTTCTAGCTTAGATTTGATTCTTGCACAGTATCTTCTTCATTCTTCATTCCCTTCACTGGATAGATGTAGCAACTTCTGATTCTATCTCTCCCTTCATTGTAGAATCTCTTCTCCCTTTTCTAGATAGATATGCAGTGTTTAACTTTTCAAAATTTCTCCCTTAGATGAATGTTTCTTTGAATCTTTCTCTCCCTTTTACTATTTTTCTCTCTGATAGATATTTCTTTTCTCTCACTTTATATAATCATGAGATATATTTCATATGGATATAATCTCTCCATTTGACATCAATGCCAAACATATATCTCTTCTCTTTAATATACTCCTTGAATTTCCTTTCCATCAGTAATAAGCTCTGTAGTAGCCAACAATTTCTTGGTATTCAGTGCAGATAAGTACCTTGATGTGTATTGATATATATTTGTATTCCATCTCTTTGCTTGCATCAACATGAATGATCTTTTGATTATGTATGGGTTGATGCAGCCTTCTAGTCAACTTAGTGACCAATAGACAAGGGTCAAACCCCTAGTCTCTTTCTCAGGTACTCAAATGTATCTTTAGGCAGTGGCTTTGTGAATATGTCTGCTAACTATTCCGTGGATTGTGTAGGATTTGACACATGCAAATCTACAGAACCCAAATACATTTGCATGCCAATAACCTGATACAAAGAAGAAACACAAGAATGAAAAAGCAGAACTTAGAGATGCTCAAAAGAAGAGTCACAATATTATTCTCTAAGTTGTGAAAAAAATATTACAAAGTTCAGCCTATAAAGGTGAACAAACCCTAAACAGAAAGACTAGGTTGCGCAATATAATTAATATAAAATATTAATTATATGCACCTAAGAGACAGCTTAAGTGAAAAAAGAGTAAAGAAACTAACTAATTACTCTAACACCGCACTTAAGTGAAGCTCAGGAGGTAAGCTAACTTAGCACAACTATGGAAGCAGGGAAAGTGGGTCCCAACAACAAGGCTTGATCAGGTACCCAATACAAGAAAATCTCTGTAAACCGGAGACAAAGGAGAAAACCCAGTGGGAAAAACCCCTCTTCAAAAAGAGATATAAAAGAAAGAAAAAGACAAAGAATGACTTCAAGAGACTCTCTCAAAGCCATGAGTACAATGCATGCTGCCAACCCCCCCTGAGAGAGAGGGTTGAGGTTCCAAAGCCCCCCAGAAAGAAAGAACCCCTAGATCAATAAACAAACCACTGTGACTCCAATGTAATAGAGTGAAAGACAGTGAGTACTGAAGAGGTGTCACTGGAAGGTCGAGTTGATGCTCAAAGGAGTAGACATGAGGATCCTAAAATGGGATCCCTAATGCAAGTGGTATGATAGGTGTGCTGACACTGTCATGAGAGAGGAGATGAGTGTCCTCTATAGAATCCTCAACAACTGCACCTGGTGGCTCAATGAATGGAGCTGGAGGGTCTGGTAGTGCTGAAGAAGAGTCCTGCTAAAGAGAAGAAACCTCAACAAGATGTGGTGTGGCAGTCACAGTAGGGGTCTCAGGAATAACACAGAGGTTCAAGTGACCTGACTATCCCACGTGATGCTCTCGCGAAAGAGGAGAGCTGAGCTCTGATAATGGAGATGGTGGACCAAAATGTGTGAAGGTGTAGAGACTAGTGGAATGATCAACTGTCCCTCTAGCAACAATGCTACCTGTCGCACTATCCCAAATGAAGACTGAATCTGGCGTGAACTCAACTGTCTTCCCTGATCCACTGTGTGTAATCTGGTAAATTGAGAGAAGGTTTGCAGACAGAGATGGAACATAAAATACATCATTGAATGTGCCATCCTGAATGCATACAGAACCTTTCCCATAGACTGGCATAATAGTGTTATTCCCCATGAGAATGTGGGGAATAGGAGAAGCCTCAATGGAAGAGAAGATCTCCGGAGAAGATGCCATATGGTGAGAAGCACCTGAATCATGTATCCAAGGGACCTGTGAAGGGGATGCAACGGAAGCCTGTAATGCATGAACCTATCTAAAATCCTGTCCGGATGTTGAAGATAAGGCAGAAGACTGAAAAGCAGACCCCTGTGAGGATGGAGAGGAAATAGTGCTCTTCTAAAGGAGAGCTTGTAAATCTGAAATCTGTTTCTCATAGCCATCAAATCTCTTCTAAAAACACTGTGACTCATCATGGGACCCCTTCTTACAATAGGAACATGGAGGGTGCTGAGTCTTCTGTTTCTCCTTCTTAGAAGAAGATGGTGGGCCAGTAGAGTGCTGAGAAGAGGAATCAGATATCTACTTCGGCTTCAGCTTTTGAGTATCCTGAGATGACTTGGCAAGCAATGCCTGTGACTGTGAACCTATAAAAGAATCCATCTGACTGAGCTTGGACTTCTCACAAGTTAGCCTTTCACAAAAGGTCTCAAAAGAGGGCATAACATACCGTGCACCCAGTGCATCCATAATAGATTAGAAGATAGAAGTGAAGATCTAATAAGGACCACGAAGCTTTGAGAGTATCAGGAAGATACACTCATCATTTGACTTCATCTTTCCAACAACCTATAAAATAGATCGAAGAGACTTGAACTTCATCAAGAAGTCCTTAATGCTGGTGAATGATTCAAGTGCCAAGGAGGTGAACTCTGCATCTATCTGGAGAATCCTGAACTGATTCATGGTGCCAAACAAGGTGAAAAACTTGTCCCACATATCCCTGGGTGTGGTTAGACCATCTAGGTGGAATAACAACCCATCTAAAAATTTTATGTCAATGAGGCCCATTGCCTCATCCATCCTATTTTTGTGTATAAGAGTTTCATAAGGCCTCCATAGAACTGGCTAAACTGTATCCAGGCAGGACCATAAACATCATGACATGAGGAGTCTGGTCATTTGTGGCTTCCATGTGTGGTAGTTATGTGGAGTCAGAATGATAATGGATGTGTCTGACATTAAGAGAAGAAGACAGATGTAGAAGGGTCTCTCTGAATTGAAAATGCAGAAAGAAATAGGCACCCCCCACAAACTATCAACCTAACTCCCGTACACCACACGATAAAGCAAAAAACCACAAAGAACAAGAGAAAAACCTGAGGTCCAAATGCAGAGAAGGAGGGAAAAAAAACCTCAACTTTGATGCTAAAATAGGAGCTCAAATGGTGAAACCAATGATCAAGACTAGCATCAACACATCTGGCTTGAAAACATCTTTCTGACGATATTTTATTTTTCAAAAACGGACACCGTATGCTCAAGTTATGGCCAAAAAACCAAGTGCCCCTCCGAAAAACAACTCACTGGAAAAAAACAGTCACTGGAAAAAAATTGATGTCCAAATGACCATCACCAGTCTGCAAGAAATTTTTTTTACGCCTGTTGGAAAGTTCGCCGAAAAAATTTGCCGACCGCAGAAAAAGAGAATTTTCACCGAAAATTTTGAAAATGTTGCCAAAATTTTTTTTTTGATTACTGACGTCAACCCTGACAAGCCGGTGGCAGCTGCTCCTGGGCGGTTCCTGGGCAGCGTCATAGAGGTGGGCGGTGCCACTGGTGGCACAGGTAGCTCCATTGGTTGCCGGAGGCCAGAGGGTGGCGCGCACTGGTAGGGGCTAAGCGCGGGCAGCTGGAGGGTGGTGCGGTGGCGGTGTGCTCTGGCAGCCCCAAATTTTAACAAAAAAATGCCTTTTTAAATTTTTTTTCTTTTCGCCTCATTTTTTGTGCCTGTACGGCCCTAATAGGCCAAAATTTTTTCCCTGAGGGTACGGTAACCAAAATGGTCAAACTTTATATGTATTTCAATTCTCCTGAGCCTTCTGAACGCATTGGTGGAGTCTGTTTTTGCTCAAACAGCTCTAGAAAATAGCACCTCCTTCAAAGTGACAGAAAAAACCCCAGAGAAGTTATGGCTGTCGACTTTGAATCGTGGCTTCAAAAAACCTTCAAACCAGGCAGCAACAGGGTGGTTCTGATACCATGTAGGATTTGACACATGCAAATCCACAGAACCAAAATACACCTACATGCAAATAACCTGATACAAAGAAGAAGCACAAGAATGAAAAAGCAGAACTCAGAGATGCTCAAAAGAAGAGTCACAATATTATTCTCTAAGTTGTGAAAAAAATATTACAAAGTTCAGCCTATAAAGGTGAACAAACCCTAAACAGAAAGACTAGTTTGTGCAATATAATTAATATAAAATATTAATTATATGCACCTAAGAGACAGCTTAAGTGAAAAAAGAGTAAAGAAACTAACTAATTACTCTAACAAATTGTACATATTCTAGTATCACTTCTTTTTTTTGCACTTGTTCCCTTAAGTAATGATACTTGATAGAAATATACTTTGTCTTAGCATGCATGATTGGATTCTTAGAGATATTTATTGCACATGTATTATCACAATAGATAATCACTTGTTCAAGAATTTTCCTATTCATACCTTCTAGGAATTGTTTGATTCATGCAATGTTAGAGAAATTTGCAGTAGCAGCCACATATTTTGCTTTTGTAGTAGATTGTGAGATGCATCCTTGCTTCTTACTTATCCACGTGACAAGTTAGTCACCCATAAAGAATGCTCCTCTGGTTGTTCTCTTTCTGTAATCTAAGTTTCCATCCCAATCAGCATCTGTATAGACTTGAAGCTCAAATTTGCCTTCTTTATTGTACCATAGCCCATAGTCCTCGGTTCTCTTCAGATATCTCAAGATTATTTTGACAGTAGTCATGTGTGATTCCTTGGGATTAGCAGAGAGCCTTGCAACTATTCCAACTTCATGTGCTATATCTGGTCTAGTATGTACAACATACATTAGTTTTCCAATCATTGATCTATATAAGGTCTAATTTACCTCGATGGAATTGTCTTCTTTTTTCATCTTGCATCCGGTTGCTATAGATGTTCCAACTGGTTTGGAATCTTCTATTTTGAATATCTTCAGCACTTCTTTGATGTATTTGGATTGTGTGATCTAGATGCCTACATCCTATTGAAGAATTTGTAGACCAAGAAAGAATTTGATCTCCCCAAACATTGACATGTCAAACTCTTTGCTCATTTTAGCAGCAAATGATTCGCATAACATATCATTACCTCCAAATATAATATCATCAACAAATATTTCAGCAATCAAAATGTTATCATCAGTATCTTCTTTTAAATACAAATTATTGTTTTCACTTGTTCTTACAAATCCAACACTTATGAGATAGGAGTGAAGTCTTTCATACTACACTCTCGGTGTTTGTTTTGATCCATAAAAGGCTTTGTGTAGTCTACATACCATGTTCCTCTTGTTAGGATCAAAAAAAATTTCAGGTTGTTCAATGTATACCTCTTCTTCTAGTATTCCATTTAGGAATGCAGATTTGACATCCATTTGATATACCTTGAATCCTTTGTAGGCAGCATAAACAAGTAATATTCTTACTCCTTCTAGTCTAGCAACAGGTGCAAAGGTTTCTTCATAATCAATACCTTCTTCTTGTTCATACCCTTTGCATACTAACTTTGCTTTGTTTCTTGTGGCTTCTCCATTCTCATTCAGTTTATTTCTAAATATTCATTTGGTACCAATGACATTATTGTCATCTGGTCTAGGTACTAATGTCCATGTTTTTTTCTTCTCTATCTGTACTATCTCTTCATTCGTAGCACTAACCCATTCCTGATTCTCAAGTGCAATGTTAACAATTTTAGGCTAAAAATCACAAATTAAACATCTAGTGTTTAGTGACTTACTTCTTGTTCTCATTCCATCCTTTTTGTCTCCTATGATCTGGTTCTATGGATGGTGTCTTCTGACATACTTGGGAAGTATCAGTTCAGTTCTTTGTTCATCATTTTGATCATCATATTGACCTTCATTTTGATCTTCATCACTCGGTAGATCATTGTGAGCAATTTCTTGATTTTCGGTGTTTGTAGCCTAATGCTCAGGTGCATTGTTCTGTCACTTGGTAGTGATACACTGTTGCTCAGGTAGAGTGTCAGGTTCTTCACTATAGACAAACCTGTTGTATTCTTCTGGTTCCTTTCTACTTTCCTAATTATTTTTTTAGCAAATTCATTTACTTTGACATTTGCACTTTCAATGATTTTGTTAGAGGATTTGTTAAGACATTTATAAGCCTTATTTTTGGTAGAATACCCTAGAAATATTCTGTCATCACCTTTAGAGTCAAGCTTTCCAATTCTATCTTCTTTCAAAATATAACATTGACTTCCAAATTTTTTGAATTAACTTACAATGGGAGTGTATCCATACCATAGCTCATAGGGTGTCTTATTTGTGTGTTTCTTCAATTGAACTCTGTTCAATGTGTAGACAGTAGTACTAACAACTTCTATCTAGAATATTTGTGTGATGCATTTCTCAATCATCAATGTTATGACACAATTAACAATTGATCTATTTCTTCTTTCAACAATTTCATTCTGTTGTGGTGTTCTCAGTGCAGAAACCTGTCTTTGAATTCCATGTTCATTAGAAAAGTTAGTAAATTCATCATAAATGAATTCTCCTCTATCTGATCTTATACATTTTAATTCTTTTCCACTTTGTTTTTAAACTATAGCCTTATACCATTTAAACATCTTGAATACTTCTAATTTCTCTTTAATAACATAACAGTCATCATTCTACAGTAATCATCAACAAATAGAATTAAGTATCTATCACCATAGAATCTCTTTGTTCTCATTATTCCACATAGGTCAGTATGGACTAATTCTAGAAGAGCATTAGATGTATAGGTTTTTCTCTTGAAACTAGACTTTGCCATTTTACCTTTTGACAATTCTTACACAAGACATGACCGGGCTTTGACATGCTCGATAAGCCTCTTACTTTTATTTTATTGCATATCCTAACCATGTCAAAATTCACATGACATAACCTTTTATGCAATAACCATATGTCTTCCTTTCTAGCCATTAAAGAAGTGATGTTAATATCATCAAGATAGAATAGGTTATCTTTTGTCTGTTCACCAGTACCGATCAATCTTCCTGATTTATTGATGATCTTTGCCCTTTTGTTCTCAAATACAACTCGGTGTCCTGTGTTATTCAGCTGTGAAACACTTAATAGATTATAGTTAAGCCCTTTTACCCAATATGCATTTTCACATCTGATTAGATTATTCAACATTATGGTTCCTTTACCTTTAATTGGACAAGGTGAGTCATTTCTCATTCTTATTGATCCACCATTATAATATTCAAAAGTTTCAAATTTTTTCTTATCTCTAGTCATGTGGTGAGTACAACCACTATCAATAATCCAGACATCATTCTTTCTAACCTTAGATATGAGTGCAATTTCTACATACCTTTCTTCTTCGTTTGAATCATCCTTCATAACAACAAATATTGTTTCAATATCTTCATCAGTCTCGGTGTCAATATTTCCAGCTTTGTTCTCATCCAGGTAATAAGATTTCTTTCCTTTGTTCTTGTAGTCTCGATTATCTCTTCTATAATATTGTTGGTTGCTTCGGTAATCTCAGTCATCACCTCTATCAAACTTCTTTTCATATGATCGATCATTACTTCTGTCATCTTTTCTTTTGTTAGGACATCTAGTAGAAAAGTGTCCAATCTCTTTATAATTAAAAAAAACAAGTGGTAGTTTACCTTTGTATCTACGTTTTCCTCTCTGCAATCTTCTAGCCATTAGTGCTTTAATCTCATAAATTTCTTGATCATCACTATCACTTTCACTATCATTTCTCATAGTGTGTTATGACTCAAGATTTACTTATTTTCAAAGAAGATTTGAATGCAAACTCAATAGATGGTAAGACACTATTGTCAAAGTTATTCATCTCAAATGAAATAAGTCTACCAATCAAACTATCTAGAGTAACATTGTTATTTTCTACTGCTCCCATCTCTTGTATAGAAGATACTCTAATAGCATAAACACATAATAAGGTTATGAGAATTTTACTTACCACTATTTATTCTTCAAGTACACCATAAACTCCTTGGATAGAATTTACAACCTCTTTGATTTTTCTACTGTACTGAGTGATGTTTTCTCCTTCTTTCATTCTTAGATCATCAAACTTTCCTCTTAGGCTTTCAGCTTTAGCCCTTAGCACATTTGCATCTCCTCCATATACTAGTTTCAATTTGTCCCACATTTGCTTTGTAGTGGTGCATGATTTGACATCTTCAAATTCAGCATCGAAGAGTGAGGAGGAAAGTTCTATCATCATAGAATTGTGTTCATTATTTTCTCTCAATTGATCAAGTGTATGAGGTCCACTAGGAAACACATATTTAGTATCTAAGTATTGAGTAACATCATTTCCAATACCTGATAGGTGGAGTCTTATCCTGCTTTTCTATGATGGAAAGTTGTCCTTGTCCAACTTTGGCACATCCCTTTTTCTCATTTTGTGATCTTTAGCTTAGGTCTTGAAACCTTCCTTGTAAGAATACAAAGATCTGATACCAATTGTTATAATATATGAGGGGGGGGGGGGGGGGGGGGGGNGGTGGTGAATTAGTGGCCTAAAAAAATTAATCCAGTAAACCAACCAAAACTTTATATCTAAAATATAAAACCTGTAGTTATCTTCAATCCTACAAGATGTATGCCTTTAAAATTTCTTATCAAATAAGTACTGCTCAGAGTTCACTGTTTATCCTTATTCTTAAGCTTTACCGAATTGCAGTCTAGTATTTACCAAAATACAGTAAATAACTTAGTGTTTACCAATCAATCTTGTTTTAGTGATATGTAAAGAAAAACATCAAAGCAATGAACCATATACATATTTGACACATGGATTTTTAACGTGGAAACCCTGTTAAGGGAAAAACCACTTGGGACCGGTAACCCAAAATTTTCACTCTTCTTCAGTGAGCTCGGTGAGGAACCAACCCTATTAAAGGTTAAAAACACACTGTTAAGTGTGACCTTGTTACATGATTTATCACTATCAGTTAATCACTTGGCATCCACATTCACTATACTAGTCAACATGAAAAACCTTTTGATACTCCTTGGGATGTATCTTAATATATAAAGGATGGTTAGATCCTACTCGGTTAAGAGAATTTATGATCCAATGATTAAATTGAAATAATATATGATCTATTCAAAAATACAACTAAACTTTGTAGATGTTCATATCTATTGTAAGCTCATAATACCTTTCTGATCACTTGTTCTCTTTAATACCTTTTCTCCACTTCTTTCTGCTCGGTGAATGTTGTTTTCTTATCTGTTATTCAGTGTCCGCAGAAAACTTTAGTTCTATTCCTCAACTTGTATGATTAGGTCTGTATGAAGACTTCTTTCTTCAATAGAATTCTCTTCAACATTCTTTTTTTTCTTCCCCCATTTGTTATGAATTACTTGTCTCTCTTTATAGACATAATTTCACCGTTTCTTGTTCTTCTTGTTCTCTTCGTTGATCACTTCTTGATCTGTAAAGCTCTCCATGCTTTCTTTAGCTTTATTCCACAAATCTCTCCTTGTTTTATGGAATAAAACATGCTTTAAATCTCCTTGTAATATTTATCTCTTAACTGATCAATGAAAACAATGTAATCAAAAAGTTAACTCTATCTTTAGCTCCTGCCAACTAAGAATTTTGTCATTTTCCTAACTTCAGTTCTTGTCAGTCAACACTTCAGTTGTGCTCAGTGACTACTGTAGATAGCTCGAGCAGCAACTTCAGTTCTCGTCGGTGACAACTACAATTAGCTTAGGTATCACTTGCTCTCGTTCAACACTGTGTCTTTCTGTCGAGAAACACTATGAACTCTTGGGTTTCACTTTCCTTGGGTTACATTGTCTGTCGGGTTGTACTGTTTGTCGGTTTACTCTGTCTATTGGGTTGCACTGTCCTTCGGTTTACTCTGTGACTTGGTGTTTTCATCATTTTTTTGTTTCGCCCAATAACACAAACTTTGTCTCTATGGTTCTTCAAGATTATGACTATATGAGTATGAGAAATCATATCATATTTAGTTGACATCAATGATAAAATAATGCATTAACTAATTTAATGTCTTGCATTAACTTCCTGTATCTTGGTGATCATCAACTTTGTCATCTTCAAACATTCATTCAGTTATAGTTCATCAGATTGGGATGAAAGAAATAGAGTGTGACTTTATTTCCCTAATATTTATGGTTAGGATTGTGCAAATGATTAAAAAATGGACTAGGATTAATTAGAGACAAGTGGGATATTTAGGAAAATGAGGTATTTAATTAAATACATATGTTTATTTAATTAAATACATATGTTTAATTTATCTAGGGGGAAATGAGGTATTTAATTAAATACATATATTTATTTAATTAAATAAATTTTGGAAATTAGATAAATTATCTCAATTAACCCAGTCATTTAAAAGGGTGTTTAGGAG
Organism: Thuja plicata; assembly: GCA_018584345.1. Lineage (NCBI taxonomy): Eukaryota > Viridiplantae > Streptophyta > Pinopsida > Cupressales > Cupressaceae > Thuja > Thuja plicata. Next base: position 575,387 of record MU228389.1, on the reverse strand, counting down.
GAAAGATGGTGGGAGATGAGGATAATGATACTAATGTATGAGAGAAGATGTGATTAAAGGAATGAAAATATTTTTGAAAGCACTCAAAGCACATAATCCAACAAGCATATAAGATTAGTGATGCAGGAGCATCCTGGGTGTAAGGGCAATCTTGCATCACCTAAAAATATGTGTTTTCTATTCAATAAGGGCTATTTTGTACAAAGTTGCTATTTTTGGAAACTTGCTATTTTTAGTGAGTTGGCCATTTGAACTCAAAATGTTCTAATTTTTCAGGTGAAGGATCATCTTAGTCATATAAGCATGCCAGTTGAGTTTCATTTCCATAGCATCTGTATTGGCGAAGTTATTAAGGAATTACTGTTGAGATTTTAGGGTACGAAACCTTTGAGCTCAATTTTTAGGACCTTAGAGGCTCTAGATCGAGGTCGAACCCCCGACTGTCTAGTGCTTTGCATGTCACCCACTGTAGATCGCGATCTCCCCTTTCCGAAAAGTGGTTATAATAGCCAATCAGAGCTACGGTTCAAAAGTTAAAAGTTATGGCTTCTGAAAGTTGGGCTACCTAATCTCATATTTTGTAAATATTTAAAGCCGACCCTTTTGTAATAAAAGTGAAAAATAATTAAATGCTAAGGGTAGTCGGCCTTAATGGATAGATTTCTGGAACCTTCTCAGGCGGTGGAAAATTTCCTATTTAAGGAAGGCCCGTAGTCTTTTCTAGGGCAGTTTGGGGTGGTTATTGGAGGCTTTGTCCTACAGATTATTGTAAGAGATGCCCATGTGGCTTTTGATATTATAATTCTGAAGTTTGTAATTTCACATTTGTGGAGCCAATAAGAAACCAATTTTTTCTTCTTGCAAATTTATGTTGTTTCTCTCTGTTTCTATTGTGTATTTGTGGTATTAAGGGGAGTCCCCTTCATCAAGTGGTATTAGAGAAAGAAGTTCTTGAGTGTGTAGATAGATTGCCGATTGTGAGGCAGTTTACACCAGGACTGTGGTTAGGGTTTCAACGATAAGTACAAAAATGCCTCCACGAAAGGAGCATGGCGGAAGAGCTAGAGGTGTCCCACCTGAGGTTAGAGCTCGCCAGAGAAAAGTACAAGCATTGCAGGAAGAGATTAGCAGAGGCATGAATGTTGCTGTAAGAGAGGAAAGTGAAGATGAAGCCAAAGTAGAAGGAGATTTTGATCAGGAAGGAAAAATTCTAAACCAAGAAGAGTAAAGAAATTTTCGGGCCATTTCCAAGATCGAGAAAAGACCTAAGCTTGATGTTCCCACATTTTCAGGAAATCTTAACCCAGAAGAGTTGATCGATTGGATCAATGAAATAGAAGAATATTTTGAGTATGAAGATATTGAGGATCTTGATAGGGTCAAATTTGCGAAGGCCTGACTGAACGGTCATGCAAAGATCTGGTGGCAGGAGATTCAGTTGGAGCGAAATAGAAGAGGAAAGGAGAAAATCACAAGATGGGATCGGATGGTGGATAAATTGAAGTGACAGTTCATTACTGTTGATTATGAGCTCGATCTACTGAAGAAAATGCAAGGTTTGAGGCAAGCAGGGAAATTTGTCTAGGAGTATACGGAGGAGTTCTATCGAATCCTCATCAGAACAGGCCATGCGAAAGCTAACAAGGAGAAAGTTGCTTGTTACCTTAATGAGTTGAGGCCGAGCATTTAGGAGGAGTTGAACCTGATCTAAATGAACAGTATTGAAGAGGCCTACTAGTTTGACCTAAAGGTAGACAAAAAGTTGAACAAGAATTTTGAAAGTAGGCAAAGCAGAAGAGGTCGCGGTGGAAGATCTGGTGGATGATCTTATGGAGGCCAAAATGAAGATTAGAAAAAGAAGGATGAGGCTAGTAGTAGTCAAGATCAGAGGGGAAATAATTTCAATCAAAATAATAGAGATCAAAGAGGAAGAGGATGAGGATAAGGATCAGGAAGAGGAGGCTTCCGTGGAACATGTTTTCACTGTGGAGAAGAAGGTCATAGGGCATATGAATGTCCTCAACGCCAAGGAAGGGTAGATAGGAGAAATGATAATTAGGCTAGAGTCGCACATATGGATGAAGATGCAAAATCATCTCATTCTGAAGATGCTAAAGGAGGAGAAGTCCTAGTTAACACAAGAGTCCTGCTGAGTGGTGAAAATGAACCTGAGCAAAGGAGGATCTTATTTCGCACTAGGTGCAAGTGTGAGAATAAGTGTTGTGATGTGATTATTGATAGCAGAAGTACTGACAATCTAGTGTCAGAAGAGATGGTCACAAAGTTGAAGCTCAAGAGGCAGAGACACCCACATCCATACTGGATCGCCTAGGTGCAGGATGACCACAAGGTCATGGTTAATGAACAGTGCCTAGTAAAGTTCAAGATTGGAAGGTACTATGATGAGGTACTATGTGATATCATACCTATGGATGCTTGTCAGATGTTGCTGGGAAGGTCATGACAGTTTGATAGGCATGTTGTACATGATGGCCGTGCAAATACATATTCCCTGACAAAGGATGGAGTGTGACATAAGCTAAAACCATTGAACAATACAAAAGAAAAGGTATGTAGTAATGCATGAATAACTTTTGTTGATGGAATAAAATTCCTAGAGGGTATGAAGCATAAGAATATGTGTTTTTCCTTAATTCCAAAAGCTAGTAAAGAGGAAGTAGAAGATGTGCCTATAGAAGTTGCAGATCTATTGAATGAGTTTTAGGATATTGTATCCGATAATGTGCCTGATGGATTAGTACCAGTAAGGAAGATCAGTCATCAGATGGACTTGATCCCAGGATACAGTTTGCCAAATAAGGCAGCACACAGAATGACACTAGCAGAAAGTGAAGAATTAAATAGACAAGTGCAAGAGTTGTTGCAGAAGGGTTTGATTCGTGAGAGCTTGAGTCCATGTGCTGTACCAGCAGTATTAGCACCAAAGAAGAATGGAGAATGGAGGATGTGCACAGATTCTAGGGCTATCAACAAGATCACAATCAAGTACAGATTTTCATTACCATGGATGGATGATATTATGGACTATTTGAGTGGAGCTGTGTACTTCTCAAAGATAGATCTGAAGAGTGGATATCACCAGATTCGGATCAGAGAAGGAGATGAATGAAAGACTGCCTTCAAAACAAAGGAGGGACTTTTTGAATGGTTGGTCATGCCCTTTGGGCTAACCAATGCACCAAGCACTTTCATGCGGCTCATGAATGAGGTCTTGAAAGAATTTATGAGTAAGTTTGTCATTGTTTACCTAGATGATATTCTGATCTTTAGTAAGACATTGGAGGAGCATCTAATGCATATTTGTAGGGTTTTGGAGAAGTTGAGGGAAGAAAAATTGTTGATTAATTTGAAGAA
>MU228389.1:555469-571962 GCA_018584345.1 Thuja plicata | reverse complement strand
TTCTGATCTTTAGTAAGACATTGGAGGAGCATCTAATGCATATTTGTAGGGTTTTGGAGAAGTTGAGGGAAGAAAAATTGTTGATTAATTTGAAGAAGTGCAGTTTTGTGAAGGAGTTAGTGTATCTAGGATTTGTAGTTTTAGCAAAAGGACTAAAAATGAAACCAAAGAAAGTGTAGGCTATCCTAGAATGGCCTACTCCAAGGAGTGCTACTGAGGTAAGATCATTTCATGGTTTGGCTAGCTTTTGCAAAAATTTTATCAGAAGTTTTAGTAGTATTTGTGGTCCCTTGATTGAAACAATGAGAGGGGATAGGAAAGAGTTTAAGTGGACTAAAGGGGTTGAGAAGAGTTTTGAACTGTTAAAACAAAAATTTATAGACCAACCTATTTTAGCACTTCCTAATTTTAATAAGGTGTTTCAAGTAGACTGTGATGCTAGTGGTACTAGAATAGGAACTGTTTTGAGCCAAGAAGGTAAACCTGTTGCATATTTCAGTGAGAAGTTAAATGATGCCAAGAGAAAATATTTTGTTTATGATCAGGAATTTTATGCTATAATTCAAGCATTGAAGAAGTGGAGACACTATCTACTTCCTAAAGAGTTTGTTTTGTATACTGATCATCAAGCTTTGCAATATTTGAATAGTCAAGGAAAGTTGAATCAAAGACATTTGAAATGGGTTGAATTTTTGTAGAGTTACACCTTTATTTTGAAACACATGAGTTGAAAGTCTAACAGAGTTGCAGATGCTCTTAGCAGAAGGAAAATTTTGCTAACAGAGATGTAGATTAAGGTGGTTGGGTTAAAGGAACTCAAGAGTTTGTATCTAGAGGATCCTGATTTTGGTGAAGCTTGGAAAGCTTGTACAGAACCTGTTACTCTAGATAGAACAAAGTGGCTAGACTTCATCATTCAGGATGTAATGTTATTCAAAGGGAGCCAGTTGTGCATTCCACGAAGTTCTATGAGGGAGAATCTCATCAAAGATAAGCATAGTGGAGGATTGGCTGGACATTTTGGTCGAGATAAAACCCTTGCTCTAGTTAGCGAGAATTATCATTAGCCACAGTTGCAGTAAGATGTCAAGAAGTTTGTACAGAGTTGTAGAGTATGTCAAATGGAAAAAGGAGCAAAGCAGAATACAAGATTGTATCAACCATTACCTGTACCAGAGAAACCTTGGAAGGATATCAATATGGACTTTGTTCTTGGTTTACCAAGGACTCAGCGGGGACATGATTCAATTTTTGTGGTGGTTGACAGGTTTTTAAAGATGGCACATTTCATTCCCTGTAAGAAGACTAATGATGCTATTCATGTGGCTGAATTATTTTTCAAAGAAGTGGTGAGACTACATGGTCTTCCAAAGAGTATAGTTTCAGATTGAGACACTAAGTTTGTTGGATATGTCTGGCACACATTATGGAAGAAGTTGAAGATAGACTTGAAGTTCAGCTCATCACATCATCCACAAAATGATGGACAGACAGAGGTGGTGAATAGGAGTTTGGGGAATTTGCTAAGATGTTTGGTTGGAGATAAGCCAACAGGTTGGGATTTGATTTTACCACAGGCAAAATTTGCATACAATAATTTTGTCAATAGGAGCACTCATAAATCACCATTCCAGATTGTATTTGGAAGTAGTCGCAGAAATGTTTCAGAGTTGAGGAAGATAGAAAAAGGAGAGATAAGTAGTGCTGAAGCTGAGGATTTTGCAGAACATTTGAAGAACATCTATGAGGAGGTGAGGAAGAACATTACCAAGATGAATGCACAGTATAAAGCTAAGGCAAAAGAGAGAAGGAGGCATAAAGAATTTCAGGTTGGGGATGAAGTCATGGTTCATTTGCGGAAGGAGCAATTTCTAGTTGGTACATATAACAAGTTGAAAATGAAAAAGTTTGGGTCATGTAAGATATTGAAGAAGCATGATTCAGGAAATGCTTATGAGGTAGAATTGCCTACTGAGTTGAATATTTCACTAGTATTTAATATTGAAGATTTGATAGAGTACCATGAAGGGCGTGTTGAAGGCGAGGTCACATAAGCACAATGGAGTATTCCAACTACTACTTCAGCTACCAAGGAGATTGAAGATATACTAGATAGTCATGCTGGCAGAAGCACAAGGAACATGACATATGAAGAGTATCTGGTCAAATGGAGAGGATGACCTATAGAAGATTCTTCATAACTGACAAAGGAGGAGGTTGACCGTCTTGGTTTTCCTCTGCACACCTAAGACGTGACAGGGTCACTTCTCAAATTACCCTGGGTTTCTGATGTAGGAGCATCCTGGGTGTAAGCGTAATCTTGCATCACCCAAAAATATGTGTTTTCTATTCAATAAGGGCTATTTTGTACAAAGCTGCTATTTTGGGAAACTTGCTATTTTTAGTAAGTTGGCCATTTGAACTTGAAATGTTCTAATTTTTTAGGTGAAGGATCATCTTAGTCGTATAAGCATGCCAGTTGAGTTTCATTGCCATAGCATCTGTATTGGCGAAGTTATTAAGGATTTACTGTTGAGATTTTAGGGTGCAAAACCTTTGAGCTCAATTTTCAAGACCTTAGAGGCTTCAAATTGTGGTCAAACCCCTAGCTGACTGGTACTTCACATGAAAGCCACTGTAGATTGTGATCTCCCCTTTTCAAAAAGTGGTTATAATAGCCAATCGGAGCTACGGTTCAAAATTTATGGCTTCCATAAGTTGGGCTACCTAATCTCATATTTTGTAAATATTTAAAGCCGACCCTTTTGTAATAAAAGTGAAAAATAATTAAATGATAAGGGTAGTCGGCCTTAATGGCTAGATTTCTGGAACCTTCTCAGGCGGTGGAAAAGTGCCTATTTAAGGAAGGCCCGTAGTTTTTTCTAGGGCAGTTTGGGGTGGTTATTAGAGGCTTCTCAAGGTTTATAATTATGGATGATTTCTGCATTATGATGGTATGGTTTGATGTTTTTGCTCTCAAAATGACATTATAATAATACTTCAAAAATAGATAATTTGTGAAGGGAAGATGGTTCTATTTATAGGAAAAGAAGATGACAAATGAAGGGCTATGACTTGAATCTTTGTGGATGGCTAAGATGCATTTGTGGGAGAGCACATGGATTATGTTTTTTCAAACTCCTAGCCTTGTGACAAGTGTCCAAGATATTTAGTTGAAGATTGGGATGAAAGAAGCAAAGTGTGACTTTGCTTTCCTAATATTTATGGTTAGGGTTATGAAATGATTAGGAAATAGATTATGATTAATTAGTGAACAAGTGAGATATTTAGGAAAATGCAAGTGGGTGAGAATATTTTGGGTTGAATTTTTCTTTTAATTCAAAATAGAGGAAAGTGGGTACAGATATTTTGGGTTAAATTTTACATTTTTTTTTAAATTCAAAATGGAGGAAAGTAGGTGAGGATATTTTGGGTTGAATTTTAAATTTTTTAATTCAAAATGGAGGAATGTGAATGGGTGAGGATATTTTGGGTTGAATTTTAAATTTCATTTTATTCAAAAAGGAGGAAAGTGGGTGAAGATATTTTGGTTTGAATTTTAATTTTTTTAATTCAAAATAGAGGAGGATTTGGATGAAGGAAGGAAAGTGTGATTTTACTTACTTAAATCTTTATTAGGAAAATGCAAGTGGACGGGAATTATGAGAGGATGAGGATTAATTAAGCCAAATAGAACATTTTCTTAATTAAAGTAGAGTTAAGGGGTGCAAGTGAGATGAATAGGAATATGCAAGTGGGTGAGGATATTTAAGTTGAATTTTGAGTCTATTTTAATTCAAAATAGAGGAAAATGAGGTATTTAATTAAATTCATAGGTTTATTTAATTAAATAGATTTTAGACATTAGATAAATTAACTTAATTAATTTATGTAAGGGGAAAAGTGGGTATTTAATTAAATACATAGGTTTATTTAATTAAATAGATTTTGGACATTAGATAAATTAAATTAATTATTTTTTTCAGGGGGAAAATGTGGTATTTATTTAAATACATAGGTTTATTTAATTAAATAAATTTTGGACTTTAGCTAAATTAAATCAATTAATTTATCTAGGGGGATTAGTAAAAATGAGGGAATTAATTAAATAGATACACTATTTAAATAATAGGGTAGCTATAGAAGAATAAGAATTTGATCATTAATTAAATAAATAAAACATAAATATCTATTTAATTAAATAGGATAATGATGTTAGATATATTAAATAAATTAATTTACTCTTTTTCGGTAATAGAGGTGTTATATATTATTTATGTAAATAAACTATCATGAATTACATTTCAAGTATGTTCCAATCTTTTAGTTTTGGCAAAATCGAACATCTAATCTAAAGTAGTTTAATTACAAAACTGGTGGGATAGGCTCTCCACAGTTTACAAAAAATTACTAGGCTAGATGACCATTTGTTCATCGGTTTGCAAAAGAACAAACAGTGGATAAACCACAACCTATACATGGAAACAAGGCCCTAGGGGTTGCACTATGCTCTGCCTTTACAAAAAAGAAGGCTTATAGCTTGTTGATGTGAAAGACATCAAGTCATCCTAACTTCACCATTATCCTCGTCTAAAAAAAGATGGTTTGAAATTGGATCATCATACACAATTTTCCTACCTTCTCCAACAAAAAAGCAACATATGGTTGCATTCATCTTTCAACATCTCCTTTCTCTTCTAGCGATTCCCACTGACCACCTTCGCAGGGGATTCTCATGTTTAAAGCCACACCATTAGCATTTCTGGGTGCCAGACGATTTATTATTGCCACTTTGATGGAATCCCATCCAATCAAGCGTTCAATCTTGTAATCACCTTTGTAAATTCCCTGTGGCCACCAGACAAAAGGATATACAAACCATGCACTCGATCCATTTAATCATCCACGATGCCTTCTGAAACATCAAACCCTCTTCCTGGCCATGTCCATTCAAGGAAAGACTCCAACTCCCCTAACACTTCCTTTTCAAAGAGTGCATTCATCACCTCACGGGTTTCATCATTCTCCACACCTAGTTCTAGAGCCCAAGCCAATATCATAGACCAAATGTCTACATTGAGTCTTCTCCGATGGTTTGCCATTATAAATTTTGGCCCTAGAGTCTCGCAGACTACCTCCTCTAGCTCCTCATTTGACCATCTTAGCAGATTTCTAATTTGCTTAACCTTGACATCACCAAATAAATGCTTCTACTGTTTTAATTTTCCTGGTTTCAAGGTGAAAGTTGCCTCCATTTTATCTGACGTTCCTACACACTAAAAAATACACTCCAAATAAATAAATTTACTTAAGACTAAAGAAGATGAGTAATTAATGAAATGAATTAATTATGTTTTAGATTTAGATGTCTACATTGTATCGCTCTTTGACATGGTGTTACAAAGTAGCATCATTTCAAAGAAGTTTAAGACATAGAGCTAGGAAGAAGATGATTCGATTAGAAAAGATGTCTTATTCATTTAAAAGGGTGATTAGGAGGAAAAATGGTGGGATATGAGGATAATAATACAAATGTATGCAAGAAAATGTGATTAAAAGAATGCAAACCTCCTACACCCAAGAAGCTCTCCTTGATATTTGGATGTGTCCAAGATTTTGGATGTATGCTCAAAGATTTTAGATTTTGGATTTAAAACTTTGTAGATGACCAAAATGTGTTTGAGGGAGAGCACATTGATTGTGCTTCTTCAAACTCATAGCCTTGTGACAAGTGTTCAAAATATATAGTTGAATATTGAGATGAAAGAAATAAAGTGTGACTTTGCTTCCCTAATCTTTATGGTTAGGATTATGCAAATGATTAGGAAATAAATTATGATTAATTAGTGGTAAAGTAGATATTTAGGAAAATGCAAGCGGGTGAGGATATTTTGAGTTGAATTTTGAATTTCTTTTAATTCAAATTGAAGAAAAGTGGGTGAGGATATTTTCGGGTGAATTTTACATTTTTTTAAATTAAAAATAGAGGAGGATTTGAATGAAAGAAGCAAGGTGTTAATTTACTTCCCTAAATCTTTACTAGGAAAATGCAAGTGAATGGGGATTAGGATAGGGTGAGAATTAATTAATCTAAATATAATATTTTCCTAATTAAAGTAGAATTAAGGGGGGCAAGTGAGATGAGTAGGAATATGCAAGTGGGTGAGTATATTTGAGTTGAATTTTGAATTTGTTTTAATTCAAAATAGAGGAAAGTGTGGTATTTAATTAAATACATATGTTTATTTAATTAAATGGATTGTAAACATTAAATAAATTAACTTAATTAATTTATCTAGGGGGAAATGGGCTATTTAATTAAATACATAGGTTTATTTAATTAAATATATTTTGAACATCAGATAAATTAACTTAATTAATTTATCTCGGGGGTAATGAGATATTTAATTAAATACATAGGTTATTTTAATTAAATAAATTTTTGATATTAGATAAATTAAATTAATTAATTTATCTAGGGGGATTTGTGAAAAGGGGGGAATTAATTAAATATATAAGCTATTTAATTAATAGGGTAATTATAGAAGAATATGAATTTGATCATTAATTAAATAAAATATAAATGTCTATTTAGTTAAATAGGATAATGATGTTAGATAAACTAAATTAATTAATTTACCCGACTGAGACTATAGAAGATGAGTAATTAATTAAATGACTTAATTACATTTCAGATTTGGATGTCTCCATTTTACCCCTCTTTGACATGGTGTTATACAGTAGCATCATTTCAAAGAAGATCAAGACATAGCTAGGAAGAAGATGATTCGATTAGAAAAGATGCCCTGGTCATTTAAAAGGGTGACTAGGAGGAAAGATGGTGGGAGATGAGCATAATGATACTAACGAATGAGAGAAGATGTGATTAAAGGAATGCAAATATAAATAAAAGCACACAAATAAAATAATCAAACAAACATATAATATTAGACAATAAGAAAAACATAAAATCAAAAGGATGTAAACCTCCTACATCCAAAAAGCTCTCCTTGATGGATGTGTCCAAGATTTTGGATGTGTGCTCAAGCTTAATGATTTTGGTGTAGGAGAACCTAGGCACAATCACAAGCACATTCAAGGAGGCCAAGGATCATAGCAAGATCCATTTGAGTCATTTTTAAAGTCATATTGAATCCATATGAAAGGATCGGAAAAACTATGTAATCAATTGTATTGTAATGACCAAGTTGTCAAAATAGGTCCTAGATTGGTCAATAGGGTTGAATCATGTGAATGTGCCCATGAAGGGTTAAATGTATTTTCAAAATCCATTTAAGGTCCATCTTTATGTATTTTCAAGGTTCATACAAAGGGTTAAGGTCATTTGGCTGAAAAGTGTAAAACTTGTAAAAGTTGCAAAAGTGCAACTTTGCAAAAGTTGCAAATGTTGCACAATTAGTTGTCAAGATGGAAGTTGTTCAGTTGTGAGGGTAGTTAGAGAGGTTTGGAAGGTCAAGAAGCTTTAAAAATAATTGTATTTACGAACCAAATCAGATTTGGAGGAAGGAGAACATTTTGACATAGTTTGGTGCAATAGATCTTTGTTGTTTTGATTGGTTTCTTTGGTTGTTTTGCTGTTTCCAGGCATTGTACGGCCATGTACAGCCTGGAAACAATGTATTTTTACCATGGATAGGTAGAATACTGATTTATCCTTCTTTTGGTTTTGGTTTGGATTAATTTCATGAAGAAATGAACAAGTTATGTGGTTTTTTGAAAATATGTCATGAAACCCTCCATAACTGGGTGGACAACGAAGGTTTGAGTGTTTCTCTTGAATCCACCAATGGGAAAATCCATATCTTATGTTTTCGGAAACTAGATTCACAGATATTTTACATGCATTTTGTCTCATTTAAAATGGTTTGGTATAATTAAAGAAATGTGATACACTAGATGACTGTTTCTCTTAATTTTTTGAGTTTTGTGGACATAAACAATGGGTCTCTGTACGTGGGGTTTATCTATTATTTGCACCATTGGATTGAAATAATTTTTGAATATGTTTTAAGAAAACCAAATTTATACATCTCCACCGGAGCGATCTTAAATATGAGTTCTAGAATGAAATTTGTGAATAACATAATACAAGGTATCAAAACCATCAAACTAGGACAGTCACAGGCAATGGAAACTCTTGTTAGTTTGATTAACAATGGAGTTAAATAGATTGTAAAATATATTTTTCTGATTTACTATCTTTGAGTAACTTGGAAAAGATTATGTTTTTGATCCTCGGATGGTTAGGATCAATTTAATGATTGATGGGTGATAATTGTGTTAAGTTGTTGGAAGAAGATTAATTTGTTGATTATGCCTCTAAGTATATGAATACGTTGATGATCATATGATGGAATGTGCCTCTAACTTGTTGAATACATTGTTTTGATGATTGAACTCCATGGCTGATTTGGGGTTCTATAATGGTTTTGGTAGATGCTTTGCATTAGATTTGGGATTATTTTTGCATTAGAATGGTATGGTTTGATGTTTTGGCTCTCAAAATGACATTATAATAGTACTTCAAAAATGAATAATTTGTGAAGGGAAGAGGGTTCTATTTATAGTCAAAGATGAGGGCAAATGAAAGGCTAGGATTTGAAACTTTGTGGATGACCATGATACATTTGAGGGAGAGCACATCGATTGTGTTTCTTCAAACTTACATCCTTGAGACAAGTATTCAAGATATTTTGTTGAGAATTAGGATGAAAGAAACAAAGTGTGACTTTTCTTTCCTAATATTTATGGTTAGGATTGTACAAATGATTAGGAAAAGGATTAGGATTAATTAATAGAAAAGTAGAATATTTAGAAAAATGCAAGTGGGTGAGGATATTTTGGGTTGAATTTTGAATTTCTTTTAATTCAAAATGGAGGAAAGTGGGAGGGTGAGTATATTTTGGGTTGAATTTTGAATCTCTTTTAATTCAAAATGGAGGAAAGTAGGTGAACATATTTTAGGTTGAATTTTGAATTGATTTTAATTCAAAATAGAGAAGGATTTGGATGAAAGAAGAAAAGTGTGACTTTGCTTCCCTAAAATTTTATTAAGAAAATACAAGTGGATGAGGATTAGGAGAGGATAAGGATTAATTAAGCCAAATAAGATATTTGCTTAATTAAAGTAGAATTAAGGGGTGCAAGTGAGATGAGTAGGAATATGTAAGTGGGTGAGGATATTTGGGTTAAATTTTGAATTATTTTTAATTCAAAATAGAGAAAAGTGAGGTATTTAATTAAATACATAGGTTTGTTTAATTAAATAGAATTTGGACATTAGATAAATTAACATAATTAATTTATCTAGGGGAAAATGGGTATTTAATTAAATATATAGGTTTATTTAATTAATTAGATTTTGGAATTAGATAAATTAAATTAATTATTTTATCAATGGAGATTAACAAAAAGGGGAGAATTAATTATTGGATATTTGTATTATTTTAATCACATTTTCTCTTATAGATTAGTATCCTTATCCTCATCTCCTGCCATCTTTCCTCGTAGTCACCCCTTTAAATGTCTTTTCTAATCGAATGATCTGCTTCCTAGCTCTATGTCTTAATCTTGTTTGAAATGATGCTACTCTGTAGCATCATTTCACACAAGATTAAGACATAGAGCTAGGAAAAAGATAAATAGGAATATGTAAGTGGGTGAGGATATTTGGATTGAATTTTGAATAATTAATTACGTTTCAAATTTGAATGTCTACATTTTACCCCTCTTTCACATGGTGTTACAGAGTAGCATCATTTCAAAGAAGATTAAGACATAGAGCTAGGAAGAAGATGAGTAGAATATGTAAGTGGGTGAGGATATTTGGGTTGAATTTTGAAATTTTTTTAAATTCAAAATAGAGAAAAGTGAGGTATTTAATTAAATACATAGGTTTATTTAATTAAATAGATTTTGGACATTAGATAAATTAACTTAATTTATTTATTTAGGGGAAAATGAGGTATTTAATTAGATACATAGGTTTATTTAATTAATTGGGTTTTGTAATTAGATAAATTAAATTAATTATTTTATCGAGGGAGATTAGTAAAAAGGGGAGAATTAATTAAATAGATAAGCTATTTAATTAATAGGGTAATTGTAGAAGAACAAAAAATTGATCATTAATTAAATAAAACATAAATGTCTATTCAATTAAATAGGATAAAAATGTTAGATAAATTAAATAAATTAATTTACTTAAGACTATAAAAGATGAATAATTACATATGTTTCAAATTTGAATGTCTACATTTCACCCCTCTTTCACATGGTGTTACATAGTAGCATCATTATAAAGAAGATTAAGACATAGAGCTAGAAAGAAGATGATTCGATTAGAAAAGATGCCCAATCATTTAAAAGGGTGATTAGGAGGAAAGATGGAGAGATGAGGATAAAGATACTAATTTATGAGAGAAAATATGTTTAAAATAATACAAATATAAATAAAACCACTCAAAGCACATAATCAAACAAGCATATAAGATTAAAAAATAAGAAAAAATATATAATCAGAAAGATGCAAACCTCCTACAACAAAGAAGCTCTCCTTAATATTTGGATGTGTGCTTAAAGATGTTTCTCAAGCTTCGTGATTTGGGATGATTTTTGTATTATGGTGGTATGATTTGATATTTTGGCTCTCAAAATGACATTAAAACAATACTTTAAGTATGAATAATTTGTGAAGGTAAGAGGCTTCTATTTATATGAAAAGAGGAGGGAAAATGAAGGGCTAGGATTTGAAACTTTGTGGATGACCAAGATGCATTTGAGAGAGAGCACATGGATTGTGCCTCTTCAAACTAATAACCTTGCGAAAAGTGTCCAAGATATAGTTGAAGATTGAGATTAAAGAAGCAAAGTGTGACTTTGTTTACCTAATCTTTATGGTTAGGATTGTGCAAATGATTAGGAAAAGGATTAGGATTAATTAGTGGACAAGTGGGATATTTAGGAAAATGCAAGTGGGTGAGGATTTTTGGGTTGAATTTTAAATTTCTTTTAATTCAAAATGGAGGAAAGTGGGTAAGGATATTTTGGGTTGGATGTTTAAATTATTTAATTCAAAATGGAGGAAAGTGGGTAAGGATATTTTGGGTTCAATTTTGAATTTTCTAAATTCAAAATGAAGGAAAGTGTGTGAGGATATTTTGGGTTGAATTTTGAATTTCTTTTAATTTAAAATAGACGAGGATTTGGTTATAGGAGCATATAAAATTATACAAAAATAAAAATATAAAACCAAAAAGATCCAAACCTCCTACACCCAAGAAGCTCTCCTTGATATTTGGCTGTGTTCAAGATTTTGGACGTGTGCTCAAAGATGTTCCTAAAGCTTCATGATTTGGGATGATTTATGTATTATGATTCTATGGTTTGATATTTTGGCTCTCAAAATGACATTATAACAATATTTCAAGAATGAATAATTTGTGAAGGGAAGAGAATTCTATTTATAGGCAAAGAGGAGGGAAAATCAAGGGCTAAGATTTGAAACTTTGTGGATGACCAAAATCTATTTGAGGGAGAACACATGGATTGTGCTTCTTCAAACTCATATCCTTGTGACAAGTGTCCAAGATATTTAGTTGAATATTGAGATGAAATAAGCGAAGTGTGACTTTACTTCCCTAATCTTTATGGTTAGGATTGTGCAAATGATTATGAAAGGGATTAGGATTAAATAGTGGACAAGTGTGATATTTAGGAAAATCCAAGTGGGTGAAGATATTTTGGGTTGAATTTTGAATTTCTTTTAATTCAGAATGTAGGAAAGTGGGTGATGATATTTTGGGTTGAATTTTAAATTTCTTTTAATTCAAAATAAAGGAGAATTTGGATGAAAGAAGCAAAGTGTGACTTTGCTTCCCTAAATATTTATTAGTAAAATGCAAGTGGATGGGGATTAGGAGAGGAGAAAGATTAATTAAGCCAAATAGGATATTTTTTTAATTAAAGTAGAATCAAGGGGTGCAAGTGGGTGAGGATATTTGGGTTGAATTTTGAATTTTATTTTAATTCAAAATAGAGGAAAGTGGGGTATTTAATTAGATACATAGGTTTATTTAATGAAATAGATTTTAGACATTAGATAAATTAACTTAATTAATTTATCTAGGTAGAAAATGTAGTATTTAATTAAATACATAGGTTTATTTAATTAAATAGGTTTTGGACATTAGATAAATTAACTTAATTAATTTATCAAGGGGAAATAGAGTATTTAATTAAATACATAGGTTTATTTAATTAAATAGATTTTGGACATTAGATAAATTAAATTAATTAATTTATCGAGGGGAAATAGTAAAAATAGGGGAATTAATTAAATATATAAGTTATTTAATTAAATAGGATAACGATGTTAGATAAATTAAATAAATTAATTTACCTAGGACAATATAAGATGAGTAATTAATTAAATGAATTAATTACGTTTAGATTTGGATGTCTACATTTTTCCCCTCTTTGACATGGTGTTACATAGTAGCATCATTACAAAGAAGATTAAAACATAAAGTTAGGAAGAAGATGATTCGATTAGAAAAGATGCCTCAGTCATTTAAAAGAGTGACTAGGAGGAAAGATGGTGGGAGAATAGGATAAGGATGCCCCCTCGAGAAGACATGCGGGTTTAAGAGAACACGAATGTGCTTTCATAATGGACATGTGAGTTTTTTGGGCTTCTAAGGCCATAACTTGAGAAAAATATCTTCAGTTTTGTCTTTCACAAATTTTTGGAAAGCTCTGAGTCTAGATCTATAGTCATTTTTCCTTTTTGTGTTCTAGGCACATTTTTCAATTTTTTTTACTCTCTACTAAATTACTTGGACATTTTAGCTCATGGAATGGATTTGTTTGCATTGGATGACTTCACTCAAGTTGTTCTACATGTATTTCCAAGACTTTACCCTATTTAGGAGTTTTGAACATCTTTTACATGCACTTCTATGTTTGTAGATGCACAAAGATAACATGTCAATATTATGTATATTTTTTTGAGATTTTGCATATTTTATTGTGCCTTATTTTTGTACATGTATTGTATTATAAGGAGCCATAGGGGGAGGTGTAGTGCCTTTTATTATCCATCACTCCTTTGTTTGGTAAGTGTCCCTCCATGAAAACATCTAATCCTAGATATTTTTGTGTCATGTGTGTGCATTGGATGCATACCCCTTTTTTTTTTCAGTTTCAAGTACATTCTTGTGCACATATATATTATCCTTCATGCACTCCTTACTCACACATAGTTTTAGTTGACCTATCATGCCTCTCTCTTTTCATCATAATGGGGTNGGGCGAGAGTTTCTACTGTTGTTGTTAATGCTTCCTTAGTTTTTTTTTAGAGTGAGATACATATTCAGTATTTATTCCTATATACTAGTTAGATACAAAGGTTGTATTTCAGTGAAATAGAGCTTTTACCATATAGAAAGTCTTGCATTCTATTTTTATGGAGGAAACTTATCCTCATTTGATAAGTTCTTGAGAGTATTGACACTTAATTTTTTACTAGCATTTTTCTATTCAATGGTTGAGTAGTGTCATTGGGGACTTGTGCAGATTCATGTGCCATATGTATCTTTGAATGATAAATGTTTCACCTTTATTTTCCATTTTTTCATTGTTTGAGTAGTGTCATCAAGGCCACTCATGCAAATTATGTCTTATTGATCGCGATCTCATCATTTTTAGAGGAGGTTCTTCATTGAGCACTATACGAACGATCATTTGGTAGTTGCCTATAGTTAATTTATGATTTGAGGATAATGTTTTTAATGTTACTATTATTTTGGTACATTTTCTTGGAGGATTCTTAGTCCTTCCTTCTACATTTCATGTTTCTTTCATGTAGTGCATCTTTCACTTTTGGAGAGGAGTTTCATCCGACTTGTTTTTTCTCCCTTTTCTCTACTTTGAGAGTCATTCATTATAAATGTGTACCTAATCAAGCCTTTTTTTGTTGGGACCCATTCATGCATTTCATGTTTAAAGATTTTTTCTCTCTCCCTAGGTTTCACTTAAGGGGGTGGGGGTGTTTAGAGAATGCATTTATGTGGCATTAGGCACATTTGATATTGTTTCATAAATTAATTGTGCAAATACTCAAATAATATTCTCATGCTCTTTGAGCATATGTTTTCACCTGCATGCTACCTTAAGTTTACTTAGTTGAGATTTAGTTGAACCTAATTTGGTTTATATTAGTCTAGTTGGGATCCAATTTTCTTTTTTAGCTCTAGTTTTGATATCTTATCTTTTTATCTTTTTCTCTATTTTTAGGGACATGCTTTACTACAAAAAGCATTACATTCGATTCTAGGAGTGAGATTTTATAAATGTTTAAAAATATAATGGGGCAAATGCTTGGATTATTCTTCTCACTAACATTTATTCATTCAATACTTGCAACCACTTTGCTCTACTTCTATGATACATAAAAAACAAATGCATTTTGCATTCACAAATATGTTAGGATATATGCATATCAAAATTCATCCATATAGTACATCCATGTCATATAAAGCATAAATCATCACACCATACATACATGTTAATACCATTATTGAACATTAATCCACACAATTGCAATAATAGACATCATCATAATCCATACATTACATGATACAACCATATGCATATAAAACCCATCATATAATCATCATTAAAAATAACATCACATAAGCATAATCATATAGAAAGTAAACTATATATATAACATGAGAACATAATATAGTGTCCACATCACAATTACATATCATATACATATACATATACATACATACACACACATATCATCAAATGTATCAGAGTATACAAATTAGATTGTATGTATAAAGTGAAGCCCACAGTTTCGGTACAATCCAAAAAGTATCACTATAAGTTCTACAGAGTATCACCTTGTGCTCCCTCAATCCTCCTAGTACCTATCCTATATAGCTTAGATGATACTCCTCTTGCTCCTATCCCTGTTTCTCCTAGCCTAGGTGGCCTCAATGGTGCTATCACACCCCAGTCCTCTAATACCTCTAAGAGATACCCTCTCTGCATCCCATACTACTTGTTCTATTATTTTCTTTGCATCCTAGGCTACTATATCGACTGCCTCTCACCCTTTAGAGCTTCTATATGTCTCTGTAGACTTGAAATCTTCTCTCTTTGAGTTTGTATTGTATCCCTCAAAGTACCATCATCTGAGATCTCCTCAACCTCCTTCTCGATAGCTACTATAGGATTTGAGAGACAAATCCACAGAATGCCAAGAATACCTGCATGCAAATAACCTATTACATGAGAGAAGAAGAAAGAGGAAAAAAGAAGAACTCAGAAGTTACTCAAAATGTGAGAGCTAAATTATAATCTGAGTTAATGAAAAAAGAATTACAAGGTTCAACCTATAAAGGTGAACAAAAACCCTAAAGCCTAAAAAATCTAGGTTGAACATTAATAATTAATAAAAAAATTAATTATTAATGCACCTAAGAGAAAGCTTAAGCACTAAAGAGTAATAAATTAACTAATTAAATCAACATGATTTAATTAATAAGAAAACTAAATATTACTTTAACACCCCCCTTAAGCTAAGTGCAGGGGAAAAGCTAACCTATCACAACTATGAAAGCAGGAAAAGGGTCCCGGCAACAAGGCCTGATCAGGTACCCAATACAAGGAAATCTCTATAAACTGGAGACAAAGAAGAAAACTCAGTGGGAAAAACCCCTCTCCAAAAAGAGATAGAAAAATGCAGAATAGAAATGGCTCAAGAGACTTTCTCAAGACAATAAGTATAATCAGCCCCCCCATGAGTGAGGGATGAGACACCAAAGTCCCCCCAAAATGAAGAAACTCCTGTCACAATGGTAGATGCTTGATGTAGAATCCAAAAGGAGATCCTGAAGTAGAAAATGATATTCCTCCTTGGGAAGAAACAAATCCAAAGGACGATGTCGAAGAAACCCTGTGAAGAGTGATGAACCAATCTATCTCAGGATGTGTGCCATGATCAGATGCTGAAGAATCTCTTTGTCTGAACTAAAACAAATGATGCCAAATCCAAACTGATGTGGAGAATCCTGAAATGCAACCGCAAAATGCATGGATAATGGTGGGCAAACAGTGATAAATTGACTCTCAAGGTAGAGGAGATGAATGTCCTCAAAATAATCCTCCAAATCTGCAGTATAAGACTCAATAAACAAGAAAGATATGTCTGCAACATAAGAGTCCAAAGTATCTATGTCTAGAATATGTATGATTTTCTGTTGCACAAGAGATGTTGATGAAGTCTCAATCTAAAGAGTGGGAACTGTGAGACAAGCCTTTGATCCATCAAAACATGTAAGGGTGTCTAAATACTCAAGCTCCTCTAAAGTATCATGATCAAAGGGTGTATTCTCTCTCCAAGAAATGGGTATGAGATAATCTGAAGTAGGATCCTCTGGGAATGGAGAGAGATTAGG
>MU228389.1:517558-549094 GCA_018584345.1 Thuja plicata | reverse complement strand
GGAAGAGATGGGGAAGGATTAGCTGAAGTAGGCATTATAGCATATAAAGGCTTAGGCTCTTTAGGTTTAGCATTATTGAAAGTATTTGCAGCCAAGTGAAGGTTAGCTTGAGTATCTTTAAGAGGTATCCCTTGAGGCTAACTATAGGGAACTACATGAAAATCATTAGGACTTCTATCGGATGAAGGATTTGTGGAAGATTTGGAAAATTTAGCAGATGTATGAGCATTGGAGGAAGTAGAGGATGGAAGGGAATCATCACAAGACAACGGTTCATCATTAACATGATCTTTCTTGAGAGTGCAATCTTTATTTTCAGCATGAGAATACTTAGAGGAAAAAATCTTATGATATTTCCGTTTAAAATCAGCGCGGTGAAATTTCTCTTCCTCAATAGAAGCATCAAAGAGGTATTGTTCACAAAACTCATCAAAGTCTCTTTCAAAATCAGAATCATATGGGTCACCATCACAATATCTCTAATGGGAACACCCATTACCAGTAAGAATGAGCACATGACGAGGAGGACTCTTAGGAATAGAGGTGTCATAGGTATTACTATATTGTCCATCATCATAGTCATCATTTTCATCAGAGTCATAATAGATGGGATCATCAGAGTCATAATAAATGGGATCATCAGAGTCATCAAAGATGGGCATGTCACATTGCTCATTATGGTATGTCTTGAAAAGAGAAGTATGAATCTTGGGAGAAGTAGAAGAAGAACCCGATTGTGAAGAAGAGGAAAGTGAAGACCTAGTGGAAGAAGAAGATTTGGATGATGAGGAAAGATGAGAAGACTCAGAAGATGAAATATGTTTAGAAGAAGGAGAAAGTTGTGACAAGATCATATATATGATCCTAGCAAAGGCGTCTGATTCAATCACTTTTTTTTGTATTTTTGTCCTCAATTTATCATCCATGCAATTTTTGGAGAAATGCCACTCTTCAAATTGAGCAACGAGTTCAAGATCATCTGTTCTTAAGAGAGGTTCCATAAGAAGATATTTGGAATTCATGGTTCTAGAAGAGAAGGAATCAAGCATGGAAGTGATAGAAGAGATGAAATAGAAGAAGATAGACTAGATGATAAGAGGAAAAGAATCAAGAAGACGTGAAGATCTTAGGAAGAAGAGGAAGAAGCATGAAGAAGAAGAGAAAGAATGGAAATGGAAGACTAGGAAGACATGGGAGATGTGGAAGAAAGAGGCCCAAGAGTCATTTTGTGAAAATTGATACCATTTAGGTCCATTTGGATGTTGAGCAACATGTCATAGCACTTTTGAGGAGATCTATTGAAGTTTTTATCACTCGGGAACTCATATTTGTTCATTTTAATTGACCAACTAGATGCATTAACAAGTTTTACCATGAATCAGGCACACAAGACAACAATCAGGGAGTTCAAGAAAAAAATTGTCTCCAAACAATGAGCAAGGGGCAAAGTAACCTTGCACATGAACATGGATAGTGTCATAGTATTTTTACTCCCTAAAGATTCTACTTGTGTATGTTCTCAACATGTTTTTCAATCACGCACAAAGTCCTAGAAAAGAAAAAGTTAGTTGCACTATGGTTCTTAGTAATGGTTTGACTTTGCAACTTTTGCAATCTCAAGTGGGTGAAATCCAATCCCAGCGCACCAAAGTTTTGACACAATCTGAGAATTTAATCAATTAGGAGTTGTTGAGGAGATCTGACAACCCACAAGAAACTACACTCGTGGAGATTTCTTCCACAAAGACATTTATATAGCGATTGTTTCTACAATGGTGAAAATGGATATTACCACTTGAGGTTTCGTCCACATGGTTTACCCTATAAAGGGAATGTCCACTACGGTTAACCCTCTCTTACAAGGAAGAATCACAATATGAACCACATGGGGACTTGGTTTAGATTCAAGGGTTCCAAGTTTCTGATTCTCCCAAAAGAGAAAAGAGCATAATCCTCTAGCCTCTTCACCTCACCAAAACATAGAAAAAAAGATTAATTGACCCACTAATTTGAAATCACAACCCAAGGTAAATCAACAACAATGACCACCAATCTCAAGAGAGAAAGTACCAATCAAAGTTGAAGACCAAACCAAGTGAGATAATAACAAATCCTTCCCTACCTACAAGGGGATCTATCATCAAGAAGAGCTTCGCATGTAATAAAAGTGAATGAAGCCCAATCTCTCAAGATTGCCACAAATAGTGTTTATAGGGCCTAATTACTATGTGAAACATATATGCAAGAAAGAGAATCTAGGTTCATTTTTAGAGCACCAATTGGAAATGTGATCTATGAAAGCAAGAAATCACTCAAGCTAAACACATGAGAGGATCATTTTTATTTCCAAAATATAAATGTTATAGTGATGCAACAGAATACCTCAAGTCCAAAGCAACGCGCTTAGTAGATTTTACCTTATTGTTTCTTTTGTTGATCTTTTCCATGAAAGTAAGCCACGAATTCTCCAACAAGCAAACAAGAAAACAAGATATGCAATGTATATTCAACTTATGTAAACCCTAGTGTTAGATCTAAAAATAAATTGTTAGGAGAAATAATAAACAATAAATAATCCAAATAACAATTCACATCATGCATTGAACCATGTGAAAAATAAGTGCAAGCTAATCATTAAATGCCCTTTTTTTAAATTTTGATTTTTGACCTAGTTAACAAGATTGGACCTATATGACATGAATTCGGATCCCAAACCCTAAATGCAGAAAAGAGACCCCTATTAAAAAATAGAGAGCTTTCCAAAAAAGTCATAATTTTAAAAAGATCTTTTCGTTTGTGCCCTAGGGAGCCATTTTTTCAAAATAGACTAGTTTTCATAAATCGACCAAATGAGCTATGATATTGCATCCAAATTTAAAACACAAAGAATGGACCCCCTGTATAATTGAAATAACTTTCTGAAAATGTAAAATTTCTGAAAAATATGCTAATTTGCACTGAAAATTAAGGTTTTATGAAAAATAAAGAAAAAATTATAAAAAATTCCAAATAACTTGGAAAATTCTAAATTTTTTACTAAAGCTTCTTTGATATGTTGCCAACCTTCAAAAAACAATTCAGACTGAAACTCCAAGCCATTTGGGAGATATGATCAAATCTTTGAAAATATAAGGTTTTCATCTCCAAGAAAATCGTCACAAGGGTTAGGCTTGAAAAAATTCAATAAAATAACCATGTAAAGATTAGAAAATCTGAATAAAATGAAGGAAAATCAGGAGCATCATGCCCCACTGTGGGTGCCAAAAATGTGTGCTAAAAATGTGTCACACTTCTATGAATCATTCCATTCAAGGTTGCTCAAGAATGAGGCCTCAAATATTGACTCATAGCTCTCTAGTCATGGAGTGCAAAGGTTTGTAATGGAGGCCCTCAGATTGACCTAGTCGTGCCCATGCAAGTACACCATGAAATGAGAGATTCAATGCATGAAAATGACAACTATTCTATATGATTGTAATGCATAAAAGGAAATTAATCTAAATGATAACAATGCATAATTATTCTATGAAAGGAAATATGGATGCAATATTAATCTATGAAAAGGAAATATGAATTTAATCTAATATGAATCTAATCTACATGAATAGCCATAGATGCAAGAAGAAGAAGAAGAAGAAGAAGAAAAGAAGAGAGAAGTTGCAATATCCAAGTTTGAGTGCTCAAATTCTCCTCCAAAATTGCCCTCCAAACCTGCAGCATAACAATACTATAAAAAAGATGATTGATTGATGATTATTAATTATTGATTATTATTCAAATGAGAAAGAGAGGTTTCCTTATATAGAAAAGTGAACAGTTGAGATTAAGAGGCAAAAACAAATGATCAATGGTGGAGATTAAATCTTGGTTGATCCATGTGCTCATTTAAAGCAAAAAGCCCACCACTTAGAAAGATGTGAAGAAAAAGGGATTTTTATTTAATTTATTTCCTTTTTCATAAAAAAAGAGCTTTAAGTGGGGATTTTTATCTATTTAATTAAAAGAGGGGTTTTCCTTTAATTAAATAAATTAGAAGAATTTTATTTAATTAAATGCGAGGGATTTAATTTAATTAAATAAGATGAATTTTATTTAATTAAAAGGGAGATTAAATCTTTTAATTAAATAAAAATGATCAAACCTTAGGAAATATTGAAATAATTGAATTAATTACAATTTGATCAAGGAAATTGATTCGAATTGAAAATGTTGCAAAGCATTGATTCAGGAAATTGATAAATTGATAAAATTGATAAATGGGGCCCATAGTCTAGGCGACCATTTTAGGGTGCATACAGTTGTTGACTAGCGATCGAATAGTTAGATATGAAGCGATATAACTATTCTTGATTTAGAAATTAATTTTGTACTTGATTGAACAAAAAAATGATTGAATTTGCTAGAGATTCATGATTACTTGATAAGATCAATGTAACAACCAGGAGATCAATTTGATGTGAAGCAATGAAACTGATTACCTGTCTGATTGTTGAGAAAAATAACACTTAATCAATTTGATATGAAGCGATGAAATCAATTACTATTATCATGATGTCTGAAATCTTGATTCAATACTTAGTTTGATGTGATGCGATGAAATTGATATGTCCAAGACATAGTTTAAAATGACTGACTAGACAACTAGTTTGATGTGATGCCATAAAACTGATTCCTAGCAAAGATTTGAACAAATGATCAATTTGTTGTGAAGCATTGAAACTGATCACTGTTTGAAATTTTGATTGATTTAGATGAAAATATTATCAATTTGATGCGGTGTGTTGAAATTTCTATCTCCACTAATGCTTAGAACTTGACTTTTTATAAGAGCGAGTAATTAGATGTGAATTGATCAAATCACTCATTCTAAATCTGATAGTGTTTGATGCCAATTTGATACTTGATAAAGATTCTCCAACTGTTGAAAGTTTAATTTATTCAATCAATTGCAGAGTCAAGTTAGATTTCTAACAATGCCCCAGTTGTTGAAAAAAAATGATAATATGATCGCTTGATTTGACATGATTGATAATGCCCCCTTGGAATCAAAATGAACATGAGATCAGGTTGATTTCTAGATAAAAAAATCTGAATGAGAATGATAAGCTTGTAATGAATAATTTGATTCCAATAGAAAAGATAGTGGTCAGAACCTCAAAGAAATTGCTTCTTGTTTGGTTGAAATCAGACTCCATTCCCTCGATTGACCTCTCCTGATGAGGTAGTTCCAACTATGGTAGATGATGGGGATGATGCAGGTGATGATGACAGAGGTGGTGGGGTCATTAGGGCTAGATCTTGCAGGCATTCTAGCAGTAGTGATGATAGTGGTGGTAGAGGTCATGGTTGCCAGCTGAGACAAGTTAGAGTACAGATTATCGGTCTGACACCACCAGTGGCTACATAGGCACCAGCTACTACACAGATTCTAATTAGAGGGAAGGTTCGTGTATCATCTCAGATTCCTTCTTTTTTGCAGATTCCCTCTTCTTTACAGATTCCCTCTTCTTCACAGGTGTTTACTTCCACTCGCATACTACTTCACAGATTCCACCCCAGGTGAGGGTGACAAGGTCAAGTAGCATAGGGATTCATCCAAGTGTACAGATTGGATCAAAGATGAGTACCCCTCCTCCTTAGCAGAGTATAGGGTATAAAGTTCCCACTTGTGTACAGGTACCAGGGCCTAGACTAACAGGTGTTCCATCACAAGGTATAGGTGATGTAACATTGATTGCACATCTCCACAGAGAGATAGGTCAATTATAGACACAGATAGCTATCTTACAGGAACAGTTGGCTGATAGGGATAGAGCCTTGGATGTTGCATAGAGAGATGCTACCACTCAGCGTAGTAGAGCAACATACTACCAGGTTGTGTATTTTTTAGTAGTACCATATCCTACTGTGAGAGTTACTCCTTTTTCATGGGTAGCAGCACAGTTAGAGGGTGGCAGACCGAGCAGATCAGATGTTCCTCCCTGAGGACCACTAGGGGATGATACAGCCAACCAGTCTTGATTATTTTTGAGCCATTATCTGCATTTTAATGATGATGTATTGATATATATGTGATCTAGCACCATTTTTTCTCAATTTTGGATTATGTATCTCATGGACATTGATATATGATGAAATTCTTATATTCTGATCTCATTGTATCTTTATCACTGATATTTTATGCTTTATGAGATGATTGTGATTATGCTATGAGTGTGTTCTTTTGATTTATGCTATGGATGCAAATGTATGGATGCATTTTTATTTTTGATGTTTTTAATGCATAGATATGATGTTAGATTAATGCTTTGGATGCATATGTATGGATTTTTAATGAAATGCAATGAAGATGCAATGTGATGATTTTTATTTCAGTGATTAAAATACTCAATCATAAAAATGATATCTTGGTGAATGTTTTGAAGTTGTCTTTTCCCTCTTTGAGATGTATAAACTAAAGTTAGATTTTTGACAATGCCTCAGTTGTTGAGAAAAATTGGTAATATGATCACTTGATTGATGTGATTGATAATGCCCCCTTGGAATCAAAATAGACATGAGATCAGGTTGATTTCTAGATAAAACATCTGGATGAGAATGATAAGCTTGTAATGAAGATTTTGATTCCAATAGAAAAAAATAGTGGTCAGAACCACGGAGAAACTGCTTCTTTCTCTCTTTGAGATGTATCGTATGATAGCCCTTCATAGCGTCATTTCTTATAAAAGTTTATGCAACTCTAGAATGAAATGCAACTAAAATGAAAATAGATGCAGCTTCCATTTTCATGTCATTCATTTTTGAGCTTTTTGCGGACCCCATTTTTGATACAAGCAACACTGATATGCAAGTAATCATGTTAGTATGAATATCACCATTCTCAAATACAAGTACATACAACCATCACTAGTGCGTAAGTGACTATGATAATATGAATATGACTTGTGTAAAATGTTTGATTTAGTACAACCACCACGAATAATTGATTTATTCTAATGATATGAATACTAACTAACCTTAGTTTTGATATTGCAATTTGTCACAGACATCAAGATATAAAAAATTATGATGTCCTGAGTACTAATTGTGTTTTAAAAAACACTCAGTAAACAAAATAAAATACCATATACCTTCCTCAATGTTATAGTACAGAGACTCGTGGAACATTTTTGGAAATATGATAATCAACAATTGATAAAGATAACAATCCAAACTAACATAGGTGTTTTGCTTTGGTCTCAGAGTTAGAGCCTTTCATGTAGCTTTATCTTTGTCATCATAGACCTTGTCAAATAACCAATGTCAATCACAAGAAAAAAATCCAAGAAAATATCATGCCCCATGTCTTCATGTTTCTATTTTAGTAAAGTATCATCGAAACACTCGAGAGAAGTATAGTAATCACAAATCTGATAAAGAAAAAACAATCATTCAAATAAAAATATCCCAACTCCCTCATTTCTTCTCTAGTACAAATACATCATAGAGTTACTTAGAAGTGAGAATTCATGCAAGCATAGGACATGAATGATCATTTGTGTACTTGTGTTGTTGATTGATAGATTCAATATGATCATGTTGAGAATAGGATGAGTGTTTAGGAAACACTATTTTGTTTGTTGAAATGAGATGTGATTTGATCAGTGGTATTGAGAAATACCTTTGTTTGGTTGTTTGATTGGGGTGGTGTTGAGAAATACCTTTGAGAAATTGATTGACTTGAAGAATTTTGAGATTGTATTTGTTCACAAGAAAGATAAGATTGGATTCCAAACCATGGTGGTGATAGGAAAAATGATATAGCAATCAACTAGAAATGTGTTCTTGCTTGCATTGGTTTAAAGGTCTTGAAGCACTTGCTGAAGAGTTATCCAAGTTTTGATAGACAGAGCAGCAAGATGACGAAATGGCACCTGTTTACCAGGTTTTCACCATTTGTAGGAATGTTATTTTTGCTACCAAGGCGCCTGTTTACCAGGTTTTCACCGAGGCACAATTTTCTTGTTTTTCAATTTTTTTGCTCTTTTCTCTTTTTTTTTTTGTATTTTGAAATATATGATTTTTTTTAATGTTGGCCAAGCGCCTGTTTACCAGGTTTTCACTAGGACAAACATTTTTTCAGCCAATTTTCTACTTTTTAGGACTTTTTCAGGACTTTTCCAATGTACATAACAGTGACAACATCTTAAGCATAGAACCTCTTTAGATGAGTTGTGTTGATGGGATCAAGAAGTGCATCTCCTTCTATGCTAGCTAGTTGATAAGCTCCAGATCTGAATACTGTTGTGATTATGAAAGGCCCTAACCAGTTAGGTTCAAATTTTCCCTTCTTTACTCTTTGTTGTTGATTCTTAGTATTTTCATGCAACACTAGGTCTCCTACTTGGAACTCACGAGGTTTGACCTTTTTATTATAGCCTTTTGTCATTCTCTTTTGATATCCTTGTAAATGTTTGAAGGCATATTGGCATCTTTTAGCTAATAGTTCTAGATGTTGTAATCGTGAGACTCTATAGTCCTCATCTGTGATTAGTCCTTTTAAAGATACTCTTAAGGATGAAATTTATACTTCAATTGTAAGAACTGCTTCAATGCCATAAACCAAAGAATAAGGAGTAGCTCCTGTTGGCGTTCTAATACTTTTTTGATAGGCCCACAAATCCGTATTGATCTGAACATGCCAATCTCTACCAGAATCATTGACAGTGCGAATGAGAATCTTGAGAATGTTCTTGTTGCCAACCTTTGCCTGTCCATTTCCCTGAGGATAATATTTAGACGAGAAATGCTGGGTGATTTGGAACTTGTTGCAAAGTTATGTCACATCCTTGTTTTTGAACTGTTTACCATTATCTGTCACAATTGATGAAGGAAGATCATACCAAAAAATGATGTAGTTGAGGATAAACAATGAGATTTGTTTTCATGTTGCCGTGATTAAGGGTATAGCTTCAACCCATTTGGTAAAATATTCCATTACTGTAATAATGAACATGTGACTATTAGAGGAGGATGGATAAATTTGACCAATAAGATCAAAGGCCCACTATTGAAAAGGCCAGTGTGTGATAAAAGATAACAATTCCCTTGCTGGTGCATGTATAATATTGTCATGGGTCTAACACTTTTTGCAAGTTTTTGATAATGTGATAGCGTCTTTCTCCATTGTAGGCCAATAATACCCAATACACAAGAGTTTCTTAGCCAGGTAAGACCATTTGAATGCGATCCACAAATACCTTCATGTACTTCGTGTAAAGTATTGTTAGATTCTTCTAGGTCTAAACATCTTAGCAAGGTACCATCAAAACCTCTCCAATACAACTCATCCACAACGATCACATGTTTTGAGGCTTGATGAATAAGGTTACATTTTTGGTTCTTGGATATACCCTCGGGTAAAACATTAGTTTCAAGATAGGTCTGGATAGGTCCATAGCGAGGAGAGGCACAACCTACAAGTTGGAAAACTAGTTGTGAGTCAGGACAATTATAGGAAGGATAAGGTAACTCATCCACTAGGAATTCATATCACACTTGATTATCAGATAATTCTATGAGAGACACGAGATTAGCCATTGCATCAGCCACTTGATTGTTCAATTTGGGAATCTACTCAAATGTTATGCCAATAAAGTACAATTCATTCACCATTTCCTTGTAAGGCACAAGTTTATCATCTTTAGTTTGATATTCACCAATGAATTGATTTATAACTAGTTGGGAGTCACCATAGACATGTAGCTCTGTTATATTTCATTCTAGTGCCATCTTGAGTCCATTCACCAAGGCTTCATATTCCATAATATTGTTAGTACATGGAAATAAACTCTTGTATGCCTTAGGTATTATGTATCCTTGAGGTGATATAAATACAAAACCTACTCTAGATCCATGTTGTGTGAATGATCCATCAAAGTACATCTTCCAGGTATGCTCTATAATCACAA
Organism: Thuja plicata; assembly: GCA_018584345.1. Classification (NCBI taxonomy): domain Eukaryota; kingdom Viridiplantae; phylum Streptophyta; class Pinopsida; order Cupressales; family Cupressaceae; genus Thuja; species Thuja plicata. The sequence goes on along the minus strand of MU228389.1, from coordinate 539,144 downwards.
GGATTGATTCATCTGGAAAATCAATAGTCAACGAGATATCAACTGATAATGGTGCATTTGCAAGTTGATTTGCAATAACTTGCCCTTTAATAGCCTTTATTTCCATATATTCAATATCAAACTTGCTTAGTATCATCACCCATTTAGCCAACCTACCAGTTAAGGTTGCTTTGTTTAAGAGATATTTTAGCAGGTCAATCTTAGCCACCAACTTGATCGAATGTGCCATCATGTAATGGAAATTTTTTTTAGATGCAAATACTACTGCTAACACTGCTTTTTCAATTGGTGTATAATTAAGCTTATATTGCACCAATGTTTTTTTGATGTAATAGATTGCACCTTCTTTCCCTGTTTCATCTTCTTGTGCCAATAGTGCCCCCAGTGAGGTATTAGTTGCTGAAACATACAATAGCAATGGTTTTCCTACGATCGACACCATCAAGATAGGTGGATTTACCATGTACTACTTCATTTGATTAAATGATGTTTCACATGCTTCATCCCACTTATGAGTAATACCTTTGTGCATAAGCTTAGTGAACGATTGAGCTTTATTAGCTAGTTGAGCGATGAACCGTTGCATTGATTGGAGCTTCCCTTGCAATGATCACACCTGACTGATGTTTCTAGGTGGAGGCATCTCACTAATAGCTTTGACCTTTTTTGGATCAACTTCAATTCCTTTAGTAGAAACTATGTATCCTAATAGTTTCCTTGAGGTGACCCCAAATGCACACTTTTTTGGGTTCAAGCACAGTTTGAATTGCTCCATTCTGTCTAAGATTTTTGCCAAATCTTGTAGATGATCTTTTTGATGATGAGATTTCCCTAATGTGTCATCCACATAATCCTCGATGTTCTTGTGCATCATATCATGGAAGATCGCTGCCATCGCTCTTTGATATGTTGATCCTGCATTTTTGAGTCCAAATGGCATTACATTCTAACAAAACGTTCCCCATGGACAAGTGAAAGCTATTTTGTCTTGGTCTTCGGGAGCAATTTTTATTTGATTATACCCGAAAAATCCATCCATTAAAGACAACATCTCGTACCTTGTTGTAAAATCCACAATGACGTCTATGCTTGGAAAAGGAAAGTCACCTTTTGGACATGCTTTAATGACATCTCAAAAATCAGTGCAGATTCTGATAGCGTTGTCATGCTTTGATACTAGAATGATATTATATATCCAGGCAGCATATGCAATGGCTCTTATAAAGCCTTCTTTTAAAAGTTTCTCCAGTTTCGCTTTTACCAAAAGAGCAATGTGTCGATGCATCTTTCTTAGTTTCTTTTTAATAGGTTTTATCCAAGGAGCCATGGATAAATGATGCATATCAAATCAGGATCAAGCCTTGGCATGTCAGAATAAGACCATGCAAAATTGATCTTCTTTTCTTTGAAGACTTGTGTAAACACTTCTTTTTCCTACTCAGATAACGATTGAGTAATATGTATGAGTTGCAGTTTCTCCTCTGTACAAAGATTAATTGGTCGAGTAGGTTTGATGAGCATTGCGGACCATTCCTGAGAGTGATCAGGAAGAATATCAAGTTTCCCATCCTTTAGTACCTCATTAAGGTTTTCACTATCAGCTACATCATTTATTTTTCTTTTTTCATGATCTAAGCCTACCAAAGAATGGTTTTCACCCTCAGATCTTTGATTTTTTTCTTTATTTTTGTGATTAGAAAACTTGATATCCTCCCTAGCATTATAATTCCTAGTGGAAGATGTTATAGGTTCTATTGCATTTAGATAATAGGCGATAGCATGGTCATTAGGAAATACATGTATATACATGGGTTCAGATAGAGTCCAGTCAATTAGGTTAGGATACATAAGTTGAAGACCATCACATGGGTTAGTTTCACTAATGTCAAGATGTAGGATGGAATTGTGATCATCGCGTTCAAATGGATCGACAAGGTCTATCATAGTATCTTCCAAAAGAATGGTTAGACCAAAAATTTCCTCACTATTCTCACTTGAGTCATCGTCAATATTTTGGGAACTGAATTCAAATGGTCAGATACCCAAGCTTTGTCCCCCTTCAAATCTTGTTCTATTAAGATATGAATTTACTAGGATATTTTGGAACTCTTCAGAATCTACCAATAGTCCTGTATTGGCATCAATAATGCCAAATGTTATAATATCTTCATCAAAGATGGGCCCATCCTGAATGAGAGGTATTTGTGGTTTTGTATCCATGTTAGAATGATCAACAACATTAGAACTTTCTTCTCTCTATATTTGAGGTGCATATTGATAAATGTCATTTGCCTCTATATCCATGGTGGCCTCAGAGAATGAGTCCTATTCATATTCGTTAGAATATGTTTCCATGAACGGATTAAAGTATAAAACATGAGTAGGTGTGACCCTTTCTCCCCAACTGGGATGATGGTCTTCTTTTGTGGTAACTTCCTCATCAAAATGATGATCTTGAATATCAGTTTGAACATCATCAAGGTTTAGGTTCTATAATAATGACATGCTTGTGTTTTTATCCTCCTTTGTTTGAGTTCCCAATAATTAAGGAACGTACCGTTCACCTTGATAATAAGGATTATCATCACGAATACATAATAACCTCTCATATGACTATTGTGTCAATTCTACTTCTTGTGTTGATTCCTTGATTTCTTCATCAAAGATGGGTCCATCCTGAATGAGAGGTATTTGTGGTTTTGTAGAATATCCAATGCCTATTTTGTCTTTAGGATCTCTAAATTGTGTTAATATTGGTTCAACAAGACCCTCTCTATTGTTTCCTAGAGGTCCTTGTCCTTGATATCCCATCTATTGCATGATATGAAGACCACGTCCATATTGTTGAGTGTTGATTTGAATATGTTTGACCTCATGATGAGATTCATCTTTGTCTTTGTATAACCAACTTAACACATCTACATCCTCTTTTTCTTCTTCCACTGATTTTCCTTTTACAAAGGTTCCATTGAAATTTGTTTTCACTTTAGGCATTGTTGACATTGTAGAAGATGATGGTCTCCCTTGTGATCTTGGTGATAAGGGTAATGCTGTCACAGAGAGTAGTTGATCAATATTGTATTCCCCCATTCCTTCATCATGTAGTTTTAGTTTCTTTTCAAAGTCTTGCAACAATGTGGAATTTGAAATTTCTAGGGTTTTCTCTTGACAAGCTTCTCTGTTATATGGAACCATCCATTCATTTGATTGACGCATATTGTTACAAGATTGAAAGTAACTTGTGTCAGCTGGGATAGTGATCTCTTCTCCATTAAATGGGAATTTTAAGCATTGATGATAAGTAGAGGAGACAACTTGCATTTCATGTATCCAAGGTCTTCCCAAAAGAATATTGTAAGATAGTTTAAGATCAAGCACCTGGAATACCACATTTCTTTCCATAGGTCCCACTCTGATTGGTAACATGACTAGCCCTTTGGATGACCTTTCTTTATCATCATATGCTTTGATGGTTATTCTTTTTTTAGGATCAATATCATCTGATAATCCCAATTCTTTGATCAAACCTAGAGTGCAAATGTTGAGACCCGCTCCTCCGTCTATCAAGACTTGTTTTACTATATGTCTCTTAATGAGTACTTCTATATGTAGTGGCATTTTATGAGGGTGACTCAAGGAATTGTCATCCTCTTTAGAAAAGGATAGAAAATGAGGTGTAGTCAAGTGTCCCACCATGGTTTGGAATTTGTCTATATCCAAATTGTCAGGAACATTTGTTTCAACCAAGGCTTTTTCCAAAATCTCTTTATGTGATGGAGAGAGTTTGAGCAATTCAAGAATTGAGATTTATGCAGTTATTTTCAATTGATCAACCAAACTATAATTAGATGAGAAAGATGATGAATTTTGTTTGATTGCTGTGGATTTTGATGATGTAGGAAGTTCTGAAGAATCTCCTTTTAGGACCACTTTAGCTTGTCGTCTTGTTACTGCATTAGAAGCTTCACCCTTTTTCTTTTCCTTGATGATGATTGCATTGACCCTCTGATCTGATTCTTTTAGCATGTTGATAGTATAATCATGAGAATATGTGGAATTCACCTGATTACCTTTTGCATTGGATGACTCTCCTTTCTCATATTTAGGTAAAAGTGATTGAAAAGTTGTGTGATCTTCATTTTTTTTGTGCCCATCCACTCTAATGACTTCGTTGTCAATCAAGTCTTGTAACAAATTTTTTAGTTTCATACACTCATTCATTTATGCCCTTTGTTTCGATGGTACTTGCAATAGTGTGCATCATTCCACCATTTACGCTTAACTGGTGGGTCATATGGTCTTGATTTTGGTAGAGTGACAACCTTGTGAGAGACAAGCTTTCACAATGTTGATTCCAAAGACTCCACAAGAGGTGTAAATATCCATTTAGGATTATACGCAAAAGGTGGCTTTTGCTGATTGTTATTTTGATTAACCCGCACATTAGATGCAACAGTGGGATTCTTACGAGTAGTAGAAGTAGATAGATTAAATGTTGGTTGCTATAATTTTATGTTGTGAGCATCTACTACCCCATCATTGACAACATTCCGATTCTTATTCCAAAACTTTGATTTATCTTGGTTTCCATTGGAATTTGAATTAAAAGATCCTTTAGTTTCTTTGTAGATTTTAAGTTCACATTTACTTACCAAGGTATCTTCAATTTTGATTCTCATCTAAATCATTTTTTCAAATGTTGGAATGCATTGTAGTTGGATATAATGATTCAATTCTGTGACCAAGTTATTCGCAAAAATATCCTTCTTTTCTGTTTTTGGAATTAACCGAGGATATCGTGCAAAAATTCTTCTCCATCTTTGTAGAAAAGATATAAAAGGTTCACCAACTCGCTGCTTTGTGTTGCACAAGTCAATCATAGTAATAGGATGTTGAATTTTGTATGAGAAATGTTGGATGAACCATTCTACAAGTTCTTCAAAGGTTTTTATTCCATTTGGTAATTTAGAAAACCATTATGTTTCTTGTCCACTCAAACTACGAGGAAGTAACCTCATGAGATATGTTTGTTCATGAATGAACTCCATGCTTAGGGTATAGAAATCTCATATTTGATCTTGAGGGTCCATGAATCCTGTATATTTGTCATATTTGGGTATGTCCACATTTGGTGGAAATGCTGGCATATATAAGCTTTGATCAAATGTCATAGGACATTTTGCACTCATAGAGTATTTCTTTGGTATAATGTCCTTTTCTTTCTTCATGTCAAGAAGTTGAGTTTGAAAAGCTTCTACTTGTTTCACAAGGAGTGTCATAGGATTTTCCTCTTCTTGTTCTTTGAGTTGTTCCATATCAAAATCTTGAGGTAATTTTATCCCTGTTGAAGCTAGATGCATGAATTATTTTTCTTTATCTGCCATTAGGATTTTGTCCATGATCTTTTAGAACCTTGCATCTTGTTGGACTTTTTGGATGTATCCCTCAATTATTTCTTTATCATTATTGGCATAGTTAGCCCATTCATTTTCAATTCCATCCATGTTGTTGTTGTTGTTGTTGTTGTTGGTATTGTTAGTATCGTTGTTGGTAGTAGTTTCTGACTCACTTATTCTAGGTGCCGAAAAAGGATAGTACTCTTGTTCTTGTTGTGTTTCAATATGTATTCGAGGATAATTTGAAGTGTCTATACATTGGATATGGCCACTTCTTGTCTACACCATGTAGGATTATATGATACTTGATTTGCAAATAATATCAACCTATCACCTATAGCTTCAATGTTTGATAGACTAGCTTTACAATTTGGTCAAAGTTGATGAAAATTGTTGATGTAGTTGATAATGTTTGAGATCTTGATGAAGGTTAGATTAACCTTGATAGTGATCTCTAAACACAAAGAGGGTTGATATGACAAATTTGAAAGTAGTGTTAATTGATTGAAACTAAGAGTAAATAGTTTGATCTTCTAGGAACCAAGGTTTGATTTGAGCACTTTTTTGATGTTAAGACTAGAAATAGATGTCTTTAGAACCTTCCTTTTTGAAGTGATTTTTGAGATGAATAGCACAAAATGACCTTTGTTTTTTACTAAAAAGAATACAAGAACTTAAGGACAATGCTTTAGGACCAATGTTTTTAAACAAGGTTTGCAAATAATTTCGTGAGAACTGTTGTGCCAAGGATTCAACCACCATTTGTAAAGAGTCACCCGTTTTTGAAATGCTTGCAAGGTGTTTTGAAAATATGAAATTTAGTGACACACACATGCAAAGCAAATTGATTTTGTCATATTTTGGTAAGGATTGTTTGTTTTTTAGAATTTTGTGATATGAGGGTACAAACACGCACTATCCCTACAAAATTGGCATAGCATGAAAATCCTTGCTCGTAAACTTAGGTACACACCCAAATGCTAATCAGAATATGGCCATCACCAAGCATGCAATGGATCTAGTCATGATGCCATATTATCCGACTCCAAACGCAAATGGGGGCATGATATGACGAGTATCTTGGGGCAATTACTTTTTCCCTTGCACAAGGATTATCACCTTTTGGGGGTTATCTGGGTAGCTTCTAATCTTAAAGTGTCTATAGGTCGCACTTAAGTTAGACGTGAGCCGAATATAAGCTCAAATGAAATTTGACTCCCCAGGATTTAACCTGAAAGAGTAAATTTGTTTAACGTGAGTTAGAGTGGTGTGGCTCACACCTTGTTCTCACATGGGTTGTCCCGGGAGATTTTTTTCTCACTGGCAGGCCCAATTAAAGGATAAAAACAAGTAAAGAGGATTAGCATTGAAAAGAGGTCTAGATCTATGATTTTTCCAAAGGGAAAAGAGCATACTCTCCTACTTGATAAAATTTTCTCCTATCAAGAACTCCAAGCAATGTTTATTCCCTCAAATTCAAAATTAACCTTCAATTTCACGTTTGAGTTTCTGATTTTCCCAAAGGAAAAAGAGCATAATCCTCTAATGAAATAAAAAATTAACTCTAAAACTTGATATTAAGATGCCTAACAAGATAATTGAGAAAAACACTTTGCATATGAAAAGAATTTGTTCATTCCTTCCAATTTTGACACAAGACTTAATTCGGGGTTTGAGTTTATGATTTTCTCAAATAGAAAAGAGCATAATCCTCTATCTGAATTATGAAATGCACAAAATTGTATTAAGTGTTAGATCAATTTGTTTGAATCTTTGCAATTGGAAACCTACAAACAACTCATTAGTAGTTTCTCTCCAAGGAAATCTTTGACAAATGACCTGCAAAACATGTTAGGCTACTAAAAATATGATGAAAATCACAAACACAACCAAGTTACCATGTTAGAAATGAAATTCATCAAAGAAAAGACTCTGTATTTTTTCTCTCTGGATTCCAAATGATAAAATAGTAACCCTAAATGATATTCCTCAAAAATGATAAAGATTTTACCCCAGACGATACAATTTATGGGAAACGATAACCCTTTTACCCCAGACGATAAAGAGAGTAGAAAATTATAAATGATTCACCAAAGATGCATTAAAGGAAAAAATTATACCAATACTTATGCAACAAAAGATGATATTAAAGCTCCTAGAAATGATGAAAGTATTACCGCAGACGATAAAGTACTCTCGAAGACGATAAAGGATATGCCAGAAATGATAGACTGCCTGCAAAAGTGAAAAAGTTAAGAACATAGAGGAGAATTTTGAGGAAAAATATCAATCTGCCCCACGGTGGGTGCCAAAATGTGATGTGTAAAATGTATTCTGCACACAAACACTTAATAACTCATTATTTCCAAAGTTAGTAAGATCAAATCAATGAAATCAATGAAAAACCTTAAGAATTCAAATTATTGCTTCCTAGTCATGAAGATCCTACTCTAATTTGAAAATTGCTCTCAAATTAGGCACATTAGATCATAGAATTGACAATCATGAAATGGAAGATTCAATTAAAAATGCCTAAAATGCTCAAGAACATGTTCAATTATGCATAAGTTGGATCAAATTCTACAAATTGAACTAGATTAGCATACTAAAAAGATGAAGTAGATTAGCTAGAATGAAATTGACATTATCTATGCTTAAATTCCTTATTCTCCTATATCAAATGAGCTTAGAAAGGCTTCATTATATAGAGATTTCTTGGAGGGAAAAGACTTCAAATTCAAATTTGAATTCAACGGTTGAGATACATCCATAAGGGATGGTTGAGATGCAAATTTTCTTGATCCATGTGATCACCTCTCATTGGTTAGAGGTTTGACTTTTGAGGCATGTTGAAGGAATATTAATAACTTGAATTAATTAATTCCTTTTAATTAATTTCCTTAGCCATGTATTTAATTTTTTTGATTTGATTTAATTCATTCAAGGTTAATTGAAGAATTAATGACTTTTGATGAATACCTCTTGATGAGTGATCTTGGATTGTTGATTTTTGATGAATTATATACTTAAACCAATCTAGTTTAATTATATAATTGTGATTAGCTTTGAATTGGTAGCCTTGATTAAGATCTGGGGGAATTAATTTCAAATTAGGGCTTCTGAGTTCTTTAGACCATTTTCAGGTGATTATAGTATATAGGCATATGCTTTGGGAACCAGATGTCGTACTCTATTGTGGTGCCTACATATATAACATCTACTTCTTCTTTCCACTATCTTGACTATAGCTGATCAAACTATGTATATGCAGCATGGGGTCTGATCATTGGTCCCCCTTCCCAAACCTATTAGGAAGAATGTGGAATATCTTGTCATTCTCCAAAATATCTTCATATCCTCTCTGGCAGTTGAACCTCTATTATCCTATGGCTATCTATGGTCCTCCCAATCAAGTATCTCTCTCATCTACAATAGGGAAGATATTGCACAATGTCATCCCAACTAGGGAAATATTTGTATGATCTCCAAGTGAATTCTTGTGCCTATCTAACTCATGTCTCTAGTATAATGTGTACCCTAGTGGACCCTGTGATAATGCACTAGCATGGTAGTAGACATATGTCAAACCAAGAATTACCTATCTATCTAGGATAGGTCAAAAAACTACTATATGCTCAAAGAGTTGACTTGTAATAATGTCATGCCACAATTGATGAATCTCCCTCACTTGTATGCTATATGATGTAAGTGAAATTATAACATGCCAAACATGCAAGGTCCCCATGTAAACATGGTCCCCTCAAGTATAATGCACTCAAGAACCTGACCCCATCTTCTTGGAAATATGTGACCCCATGTGTCTAGTACCAAAAGTCCCATAATGACTGCTCAAATGACCATTACTAGCCTCTTATAGTGTGCTCCCATTGTTCCCATTGGATCATATATCACATGCAATGTATAACTCGATAGTGTCACACCCAAATAATCTGCTAAGAGCCACCCTCCCCGTTGATGACTCATTAATAACTCGCTCACCGTCAATCAAAATCTTGAGTATGTGGCACATGTTCTCCAAATTAATTGAGTCCTCACTAGTTGGCAAGTGGAACAAACTAGTCTCTGAGTGCCATTGCTCAAAAAATGTAATGATGAGTCCCTTTTTGCCTTAATTTGGGGCATGAAAATTTTTTTGTTTAAGCCTAGGAATAAGAGAATGTCTCTCTCATATTTGTCTAACTAGTGGCGTAACAACATGCATGTTGGTCTACTCTCCCGACTCTGTAATGATGGGAGAGGAACCTAAAATACAAAGGGACAACTAAGTCAATGCCTAACTCTGAAGGGGGGATTTTATGTTACAAACAATAAATTTACTGATGCCAAGAAAGATTTTGAACATTCCTATAGTTCCTACAAATACAACCTTTTACATACCAATCACAAGAAAATACAAGTTATGCAATCAATTTCAAATCTAAACACATGCCCTACATTACAGTATTGTATAATAGTGTCAAGTCAAGCATCTACACAATAGTCAAGTCAATTATGCACCAAATCTGAGTCAATTATGCAACATTTGTTAGAAATTATGCAACACATAGATATATTATGCAATTGTACATACCACATGAAAATTGTGCACCTCCTTACATAAATGAACAACTACCAGGCCAATTGCATAACATGTACAAGCAATTGTGCAACTGTACAATTGAGTGTGTGCTCTAGTTTCCCAAATCTTACAAATAAATGTTAAAAACACATGTGAAATTAAAAAATTGACATGTGGCAAGGATGAACTTACCTTTGCTCTTGATCCCTTTGTTTGTTTTTAGCTTTGCACTTGCTCACAGTGGTGATTTTCCCTTAGAATGTGCACCATCGTCAAAATACCTTTCTCAGAGCTCCATATTCGTTAAAGTGAAAGGTTAAAATGACTTGTTTTACCCCCCAAGCCCTATTTATCCCCTTTTGAGTGCCTCAATGGATGTGCATGCTTTTTTTTATGATGGTGATGGTCTTTTTAGCCTTCTAGGACATGCATCTTGCTCATATGACCTTTGATTTCACTTTTGTTCATGTGTTTGGATTCACAACGCTATTTTGACAAATTGGTCTCTTGTCCAAAATTTTAGACCAATTTTTTTAGGGGGCACCATAGTAACTTGTTATCATTGCGACAACATTTAATACAATATTTCTTTGAAACAATGCTCTGAATCACAATGTCTCAAAGAAGGGAAAAATGTAGGCACTAGAAATTAGTTACCATGGGTGGTTATACTTTTTACTAATCATTCCTTTATGTCAGTTGTTTGATCTATCTGATTAAATAATTTTGTCAATTATTTAATCATTTTATTCTCTTGACATTAATTTGTCTTAGGGAAAATAATAATTTAATTATTTCAGCCCCTATCCTAGTGTCTCTTTTAGGATAAATAAATAATATTTATTTACTTATCCATTTTCTATCATTTTCACAAATAAATAAGTGTGTTTTATTTAATTGGATACTTAGCTAATATGGCGATAAAATAATAAATCCTATTTTATTAATTCATTCCACTTCATCAATTTTCCTTCTATTTTATCTCCACTTCTAACTCACCTCCTTCCACTTTCCTCTCCACTTAACTATCCCTCACTTCTAGTTCCCTCTCCACTTGCAAATTTTCTACCACTTAACTCACCCTCTCAAGTGATCGTAGTCATTGATCACCATCAGTCCTCAATTAATTTTGTCCATTGAATCAACCTAAAATGCCTATAAATTGTGATCATAATCCTCCTTTTTTAAGGAACCATGAATCTTCAATTTTCACATTATTGTTATTATATAAATTTATCTTTGATTTTGTTGTATTTTTGCAATTTCATTTTGAGAGCAACATCAATTTTATAAAGTAAGAAGAAAATATAATAACATCAAATGACTGTCTTGGGTTTGATTTTGTTTATTTTATTATGCATTTCATTTTGATGATTCTATTGGTTAGGTTAGATTAATATAACATGACAATGAATTTTTGTGGTTGGTTGATGAGGCTATGTATTTCTTATGCTAATTTCCAAAGCATCATTAAACCCCCAAAAGCTCCATTTTCTTGCACCTAAACTCCTCACCATATTTTTAATTTTCTACATACAAAATCATCCTCGTTATCCTTGGTCTCCTGTAGTACAATTATGTCTACTTTGTCTTTTCCATTTGGTTCTTAGACAACCATTTCTTGTTAGAATTATTTTATCCCCTTACATTCTACATTATGAGCCTAATTGACCCTTGAGAAGGGGGTTACCCTTCCATGACCTCAACATTTTAGTGATCAGAATTTGCCCTTAAGCATCCCGAGATAAATGCTACATTTTCCTTGGTTGGTCTTGTTGCATGGTGTGTGCCCTTGGTCTCCTTGTATTGTGTAGCACAATGATGGTTTATGATATGGCTTAACTACCTCCTGTGCTTGTATAAGTCAACTGATTATATTAGACATTAATAGGTTGATCTTTTGGTGCAAGGACAACCACACTTGTAAGAATTGATATTAGAGCTGAGGTCACGAGTTCCAACCTCGTGCTTTCCCTAGGGGGATTGTTGCAAGGTGTGCGCCCTTGGTCTCCTTATGCTATGAAATACAATGGTGTTTCATGACATTCCTTAACCGTCTCTCATGTTCTTTTATAAGTCAAGTGGTTGCATCGAGCATTAATAGGTCAATCTTTTGGTGCAATTACAACCACACTTGTAACAAGTCTTTCTTCTTGATTTCTTCTTATCTCCACAATATGAAGATTTCTTTTGGTCAATGCCTGATGTCCTAGGTAATTTGGGAGCAACCATTTAATTTTTCTCTTGATCCCCAATGTTTTGAATCTAATCTTCCACATCTGATCATATTTATTTCAAATATTTGAGATCTTCCTCTACCGTTTGAGGATCCTTGATATGATCAACACCCCGATCTCCTAACTATTGTAGGTTAGTAACAACAAACAAACCCAAAGCTAAGTCTAAACCTCCAACCTTGAGATCTTGGAAGTGAGTCTCATCTCATGCAACTACTTCCTTCAAGGGGACACATTCCTCAACACCCATACAACTAACCACCTTCTCCATACCTTCGACTACATGAGACCTCTCTCTCTCTCTCTCTCTCTCTCTCTCTGTTCCAATATATTTTGGGCTTAAAAATATGGTAGAAAATTTTTTCTTGGATATTAAATCCTCTGATCCCATTTTCTCCTCTGCATTCGTCTCCTTGAGCAAACCACAACTATTTTCCATTAGAGGATTAGGTTTGACCACCATACCATCTTCCCTTGAGTTTCTAAGAATTAACTCTTCTCTGAGTGCCTCCTCCAATTCCAAGCTAGAGGGTTCAAGATTGATTAATATCACTTTAAATCCAATAATGGTCCTCATCCAACTTTAGTTTGAAGATTCAAAGCACTCACTTAAGCAACATGTTCCTCAAGTTCTCACCAACATTAATGATACTATAAGATGAACGTGTATATGAGGTTGTAATTAATAATACATCATAAAATATTGTCACTTAGGTAGTATTTTAGACTTCCAAGCACTTAGTAACCACATGTTATGTGCTATACGATCACAACTTGAATGCCATCTTTCTCTTCATTTTGCATATTTGTCTTTATTTACTAGAAGGTAATGTATATATGATGTCTTGAATGTATTTGTCTTTATTTGGCTGGTCCTAGAAGGAATATCTATGGAGGATCCCCAAGATGTCTTTTCATTCTATGGGGCTAGGAATGGGAAGACCGCCAATTGCACAGAGGCACAATGAAGAGAGGACTGCAATTCCTCTCAAAATTTCTTACAATTGAAGATGGCTTGAATGAGCCCTATGGGAATAATTTAGATGAGAGCATCACTTGGGTCTACCAATACAAATATGAAGATAAAATCAATGGCCTGGGAAGCCCAAATTCCTTGGACAATGAAGAAGAAGAGGATGACATGGAGGTGGAGAACAAGGCAGGGGATGAGGAGATGGATGATGAGGAATTGGATGAGGTGGACGAAGCTACAGATGAGGAGGAGGAGGATCCAGCAGAGGACTTTGATGATACAGGCATCGAAGATGAGGGCGCTTCACCTATGAGGGCAAAGAGCTCAAAATCTGACTCAGCTGAAAGCTCTAAGAATGATTCAACCTCGGTATCAGATTGATACCATTAGATAAGAGTTTTTCTGGGCCTCTCTCTTGCTTATTTAGATACTCTTTTGCTACATTTGAATGTCATGAACAAATCTTGTTTTCTCATTGAGCCTTTGGTGCTCTTTGCGGTTCACAATCCCTGGGTAGATTGGGCTATGAACCATTTTTCTGCTACTCTGCGATGTCTTATGTTTTTTATGGTTTTTATATATATAATTACATCTTGGCTTCGACCCCTTAATGATAAAAAAAAAAATGTATATATCATGTTTAATTAATGTTTACTGTGTAACCATGTAAATAATATTAAAATAATAATATTTTTATTAATAATAATTTTAACATTGACAAATTTAATATCTAAAAATTAAATATTTATTTTCAAAGTTGGATGCCTAAATAATGGATATTAATCAATTGATGGGCTTAATTAGCGTAGGTTTGAAGTATTTCAATACTGCAATTATTTAAACTATTCTACACATGTGAGACACTTTAGAGGTCATCCTTAATTAATTAAACTATCATGATGGATTGTATAAATTATGATACTCCCTCTTCTTAGGATTTACTCCAAGTAACATTTATAAATTATTTGGTCTGGTTGCTACTACTTATCCTCTCATGCATTTGTTACTTTGTTTATATTAGTAAATTAATCTTTTAAGATATTTTCAAATTGGAAAAAAATGATTCAAATAAAAGGAAAGGTTCACTCAAAGGATTTTTAATACCTACCCATTATATAATTTTGAGTGTTTAAATAAGTCTATTTATGGTAGTTACATGAATCATTAATGAAATTGTGAATTGTGAATGAAATTTTCACAAGTATATTTAGATGATTTTGGAATTGTAATTTCTATTAAAATATACATTGAAGAAAAGCATAAGATTATTATAGCTTCATTTGATGGTTGTATGGTTTACATAAAGGTTTTGAATGTAGAATATAATAAAATTTTAAGAAGAATAATATATTCTACAAGATTATATATGTTGAGTTGGCCTAATAGTGAAGAACTTATGCTCTTGAAAGAGAGGTAAAAACAAATTCATGCCTTTTCTATTGACATGACATGATATGATTCATTCTTTATGAATATGATTAAACAATATTTTTGCATAATTAAATTGTATAATTTTTAAATCAAATTATTTTATATCTAAAATGTATGATTTTTAAAGGTTTATTTATTTAAATCTTAACAAATAGATTCTTAAAAATTCGATCAAAACATGCAAAATTTAAATTCTATAACAAAATTTAGAAAAAATACTCGTTAAGCTCTAATAAAATATCACAAGTTGAATAGAAAAAAAAAGCCGCTTGAATTCAAAAAACAGCAAAGAAAGCATGCCATTCAATTTAAAAAGAGAAACAAAACAAACAACAAACTGTTAAAACTGGCCCCGACAAAAGCATATAAATGGTTAAGTTTGAACATCTATGGATGTACCACATTTAAAACTCATTTGAAATCCGCACATGTTGAAAATGGGAAACGGCTATATTATTTTTTGAATCACTTGAACAAGAGAGGTGGATTTTACTCTAGGTGAAGGGATCGGGATGCAAGGTTCAAGATTGAGCTGTTGCAGATTTGAACGATGATATCTTTATGATCTATTCGATGATGCGAGGTTTAAGAATGAGCTGCTGCAGATTTGAATGATGATATCTCAATGCTCTGTTCTATGATGATTTTCGGTTACCTGGCAAGCAGCACACTTCTGAGGTGAATTTTCACATAGATCCATTTGATAGAATATGCTTGATTTTTTTTAATTTTACTGTAAGTGAGTTTTCAGATTGGTTATGATATCTCTGTGCTCTGTTAGATTGGTTTAAGGTTTAAGAGAAGCTGCAACTTTGAATATGATGATATCTCTGTGCTCTATTAGATGATGACGATCCTTGGAGTTTTCTCCTAACAATGCCCTTTGCAGGTGCTTTGTGTAGAAGATTTCACTATTTCCTCATATGGGTCACAAACTGGAAAGAGCCAGAGTATATTTCAAACAGTACTATTCGGTAGATGAAAAATTTCTTAGGCTGACAGAGAAATTCTTTTTGGTCTTTCATACGGAGAAATTCACTTTGATACCATGTACCTCCATAAGGGCATTGTCAATTACCATAGATTAATTAACCCTTGAATTCAGTGATATGTTGAATCTCTCTCTCAGGCCCATTGAGCTGTCTACAATGGCTCTGAGGTAAATACTAAATACCCTCCTAAATACAATGGTCAATGCTTCACCTCAACCTATTGCACAATGCACAGTACAGGTACCCAAAAAAATAAGATTGAAAACATTACCAAAACTAGCTTGGAAATATCACACCAGATCTTTCCATAGAAGTTTCTCATAAATTACAGCTGAACATAAATCCTCTATGGTGGCTACAAAGGTGTAATTGCGACGTGGGAAGGAAAAAATGGTAGCTCTCATTAAGGCCCAGCATGAGAAGGTTTTAATGTCAACATGACATTCTCGAAATAATCATTGTATTGGCCGTCTTTTGAAGGAGGGGAGCTATAATATGTAAGTGTTGTATAAAGGTTTCAAATATTTTGGTGGATGACTTCTTTCTTGAAAATGGCCACTGATTTATGAAGGTTTCAAATATTTAGGTGGATGGTTGCCATTTAAAAAATGGTTCAAAGGCTTGGTACAACAGGTGATTGTAACAAAGAATCCTTGCTTATGTTTATATTTTGCATAATTTAGTAGATTGTTTTGTTTATCTCTCAAACGATGGTGGATATCTCTCAGCCTCCTGTAATATGTCATGCAGAGAAAAAGGGGAATGGAGAGCGAGAAATACATGTAGAGAAAAAGGGGAATGGAGAGCGAGGAATACATGCAGAGAAAAAGGGGAATTTCCAGGTAAGTGCTTTAGATTCTTCACCTTTTTTAAGCCTTTCACTCATTTTTGCATAGATAATAGACTGCTATTCATATACCAAATTTTGTGAGGAGTGGGTTATGAATTTTTTTAACAGACTTGTATTATGGAGAATTTCATGGCAGAATTATTTTTTGTTTATTGTTAGTTATATCAGGCATAGCTGTGGAGTTCTACAGATCATTTAATAAGTTAATTATGTTCACTGATAGTTGAATGCTGTCTGTAAACGTAATTGAATATTAAATCAAACTGAACGCTAATTCTTGACTTAATTTAAGATTCAATTAAACTAAATATGAACACAAAATCAAATTGAGTATTCTTAATTCAAGGATTCTTCTAAGAACAGAGTTGCATATTCCAAAATTCCTCCCAAATTCACTCCAGCTTCTTAATTAGTTTCAAAAATATGCAAAGGTTTCCAGATGGAGTGGAAAAGCTAACGAAGTTAGAGAGATTAACTTTATTTGGGTGCCCTCGGTTAAGGGAGCTTCCTTCCAAATTGGGAGATCTCAGCAATCTAAAAGAGTTGACCCTAGATGGATGCAATGAATTGAAAGATTTTCCTTCAAACTTTGGGCAACTTAGCAAGTTGATAACTTTACGACTCCACTGCTCTGCATTGCCTTCAAACTTGGGGCAGCTCACAAATCTAGAAGAGTTGGATTTGTCATATTGTTCTGGATTACCAGAGTTGCCTTCAGATTTTGGTCAGCTGCAAAACTTGAGAAAGTTAAATTTGTGTCGTTGTTCTAAGTTAGAAAAATGGCCATTAAGCTTTGCGGATCTTACAAAGATGATGGAGATAAATTTAAGCGGTTGTTCCTCAAAATTAAAAGATTTGTTGCTAGAAAATATTAAAGGAAATTAATCATTCACTTTTAAAAAATGTGTCCCTTCTTCTAATCACTTTTAGGTTACATTTTAGGATTGCATCGGACTTTGATGAAAATTAATAAAATGAATATACATTTTTATTCTAAAAAAACAAAACTAAATATTGATCTACCATTAAAGAAATGTTAAACATTAAATTTTAATTTATTGGGATTTAATTATATTATAAAATGAAAACGTTTAATTAATCCAGATATCAATCCAGTTACAAGATTCTTTCCTGTGTATAAGAATTAGTGGTTTCATTAACATAGAAAATAATTAATATTTTGTAATGGATATGAATGCAATTTATTTTGCATGGCGGTTTGGGGGAATGCATGTGGTATGTTTTGTCTGTATTAGATTTTGGCCCTTTTAGGAATTTAGGGGGAAGGAGTTTAGGATTTGGCTATTTTGGATTTCTATCTTCAGCCTGGATTCCTATTGCATTGGCATTTTGTTGTACCCTCTTCTGTTGACTGTGATTTTAGTGGGGCATCATGAAATGTCGTTCATTTCTGCTTATACTAGGAGTTTCCATCAATGGTAAATAAATCCTATATTCATGGCCTTTAGGGGGTTTTGTTGTATTATTTAAATTCCTCCATTTATACTTAGCCGTTGTTGGTAGGAGTCATCATCCGGATTGTTTTTGTTGATTATTCAATGGTTCTTGAGAATCTTAATCCTTGAATGAGTCTGAGATGGGCTGCATTTGTAATATTCCTATTCTTCCTTGGTAATGAGGATGCTTCTATACTATGTACATTCTGTTGTCTGGCTACGATTATTAGTCCAAAAGAGGGCATTCTTCTAACTCTTTATCCTGACTTTATTCCTGCAAGATTTCTTGTGTCTAATCTCATAATTGTCTTTTTGTCCAAACCATTAATTGTTGTTGATAAATCTTCATACTTCTTTATATCCTAAGCCATTAAACGCTAAATCAATTGAATTGCAAACTTAAACAAAACTAAACCTTAATCCTATCCTAAATATTTGATAGAAAAGAATTTTTCCTTAAAACACTCTATTTTATCTGTTATTTACTTTGAGTTCTATATAATGAAACATTTTCCTACACGAATGAAAATAAAGTGTCATGATATAAACTTCATGAAACAAACCATATTTTAATATTTCAAAATTGTACAACCATAGGTGAATACTTAAAAAGTTTCGGTCTTAGACTTATAATTAAAATAGAGACACATAATTTTTTTTTCTATTTAATTGAAAGGAGGCTACAATAGAGTAGCTAGAATTTGAGCATAACATTGAGAATGTCTCAATTTTCGAATCTTCAAATGATTTAAAATGTGAATTCAGTCATTGCTATTTTCTGTGACTGAGTAAAAATATAAAATGTTACGGTAGTCAAGTACAAACATTTTAGAAACATCATTACACAACAAGATGCAAAAATAATTATGAATTATGCATGCATCGAAATTGGTGAAATGGATAATCTCGTTCTTTTCCTACATATCAATCACTAATAGCAGATGAAGTGAAAAAACATGTGATTGCAAAAGGTGTCTTTGCATCATGTACCTATTGATTTTAGTTTATTTATTTGCAGAAAATCTATGTTGATTGATACTAAAAATATTGGGTGCTATCAATGGCTAATCACTGGAGAATTGGAGGAAAGGGAGGATTTTCAGTTGCAGGGAAAGTTCGAGGCACTGGGGAAGCAAGACATATTCCACAATGGGTGTTTCAAAATGGGTTATGGGTGGACAAAGCTCTATCCTCCAGAAGGATTTCAGAAAATAGAAAGCAAAAGAGACTCGCAAGAATCACTGAATGGGGTATGAATCCAGAAATTTTCAAACAGTCACATTTTGGATTCAAAGGAACTCACAATCAAGAAAGTAGTTATTGGACACTGTCTCTTGGGGAAGAACAAAAAGGCTTCAGAAGTCTCTCCAGCAAGCATAAGGACATCTTATCCTTATCGTTCAATCTCAATCTCATTTCTATTTTTCCCCCGACCAAAGCTGGCAGACCAATCAATCCCCCTCTACCAAAGCGGGCCTAGTCTAATATCCACTTGGAGATCAATAAACAAAGAGCTCATATTTTCAGAGATATCAGGAAAAGGAATAACCTTTCCAAATACAAGGGAAGTCTCCACAAAATAAGGAAATCCTCTTATATATGGAGGCCTATTCACACTCCCCAAGAGAGAATGGAGGCAACATCGGCTCAGAACAAAATCACTAATTAGTAGAACACCCAGTTGGAATCAAATAAAAAAACAACAAAGGGTGGTCTTTCTCAGATAAGCCAAGGGGAAATCGCCATCACTTTCTCTATGGAATATCTGGCCCAAAGAAGCCACTCATTGGTTCAACAGGCACTAATATGCAAATTTTGGAATGTAGAAATAACACTCTCAGTTCTCTTCTTGGGCATTCTCCAAATGGTCTAATATACTTAGAATTGAATCCATACATACAGAGCTTGGATATTATCTTATCATCTTCAAGGATAAGATTAGTAGAGATATCATTTTCAAGATAAAGGCATGGTTTTATAACAACTATGGGCTACACATTCAACAATGGACACTGAACTTTGTGAGCTCCACAAATGTGATCAGGTTCATACCAAGATGGATATGTTTTAATAATCTCCCGGTGGAATACAGAGACTCTGATTCTCTCCAAATCATAGCAAATAATATGGGAATTTATCTTAGACACCATCATTGCCAAATCTCGGCTACAACATGGATATGCCTACTTATGGATCTTACTAAGGATTCACCAAGATCTTTGAAGATCAAGTCCAAATTTGGGACGTGGGAGAAACTCATATCCTATGAATGCCAGGGGATACCCTTTGAGGAAGGGCAAAATCAAAAGTCACAGCTGGAGTTAACAAACAAGCTCAGAAAAAATGGTGATCTCCAGGACTCTACTGATGATAATACAGCATTGATAGATACAGACCCACACGCATTTTCTTCACATCAAAGCTGGAATCAGAGTATCAAAGACATCAATAATCACAGGAACTCAACTTTGGCTCTTTTCCCGGAGGTAGGAATTCTAAACAGACCTTTCAAGGTTAATAGAACTGAAACTTTCAAAGAAGTCATACAAGTTTTTCTTTGGTTTTTATATTGGAGAATTATGGGCTATACTTATATGAAGACAAATCCAAAAGCCCTTCTTTTGGAATCTCAAATATCCCACAGCAACTATACCCAGGATAGTCTGGAACCCCAAACCATTGAATGCACACTTCTTTCAGGAATCATTAACAAAGACAAGATTAATCAAGATATTCTCACAATACAGTTACCCAGAAATGCATTCACATTTGCAGAGAATTCCTCTCGAATATCTCGATTCAATCCAAAGGTGGCAGAAAAACTATTGACACAATGGTTCAGAGAAGTCTAGGCAGAAATTATCTCTAATTTGGCTGATCAAGTAATGGAGGAAGAAACTTACCCACTTCAGCATGCAATGCCTAAGCTGGATCACACAACAAAAGAACATTTCATCCCTATAGGTATTCAGCCAGCCTCAAAGGATTGGCAAGGTGACGATATTCTACAAACCAAGATTAGTGATTTATGGGTGATAGCAAAGACAGGTTCAAGCACAGGCTCCAAGGTGGGAAAGAAAATAGTGATTTTGACTCTTCAAACAACAGCTCTGGAACTAGAAAATCCTCAAGAATCAAGGAGAAATAATTGAGGCAGATTAGCTCTGGAAAGGGAGAAAATATGAAAAAGTCAAAGCATAGAAGCAGGATTAAAGGCGGGATCATCCCTCTGAAATCAGTAGAGAAAATGAAAAAGGTGGAGAAGATGAAGGAAGCATTGTCAGAAATGGCAAGCCTAGAAAAATATGGGGTTGATGAACCAGATATTGCTTCTCCCATCTCTCCCCAAATACAGGCAATTTATGAACTTTTTTGAGGCTCTGATCAAAGATACAAAAAAAATAGCAATATCCCAACTTCATTTAATGAAAGACTCTTAGAAGCAGATTACGTGGAAGAAGAAGATAGGTGGAATTCCATTCAAGGAATGGGATTTTCTAATTGTCAATCGCCAGACATATCCCAAGGAACAACTCCAGGGGGTGTCGATGGGGAAGAAAATATTGCTTTGGAGAACCCTTCTAATCTATCCCCTCCTCACCTTGGACTCCAAATCTCTTCTATAAACAAACCAAGGGCCGATTGTGGAATAGTTAAGAAAAAAAGCAAAG
>MU228389.1:495993-517508 GCA_018584345.1 Thuja plicata | reverse complement strand
AAGTTCCTTCCCAAGTCCCAATGAAGGTTCTTTCCTAGAATGTTAGGGGCCTAAATGCTCCTAACAAATAGCGTCTAGTCAAACGCTGCATTCTGATGGCTAAACCATCTATAGTACTTATCCAAGAAACAAAATTGAATATGGAATCTTTATCCATCTTCTCCAAATCCCTCAGAGACTGGTTGGTGGAGGGATTTGATGCAATTGGATCATCTGGGGGCATTGCCATTATGAGGAACCCAATACTTGTCAAGATGACCATTTTAAAGAAGAAAGCAAATTGGATGAGTGGAGAGGTGAGATGCTTACAGTCAAATCTTCAGTTTAATATAATAAATGTGTATGGCCCCAACTTAAGAAAGGGTAAACAGGAAGTGTGGGAAGACTTAAGCAGGCATTTCTTTGAATTATAAATTGGGAACACTCTCATGAGGGGAGATTTTAATGCAATTTCTCACCCTTCAGAAAAACTGGGCGGCTCACAAAGGGAATCTCAATCCCAATTAGATTTTAAAAATTGGCTTCAAGTGGAAGCTTTGATGGAAATTGAACTGGAGAATGGGAAATTCACATGGAACAATAAAAGAATGGGTCCTAGCAACATAGCAGAAAAGATCAACAGGTTCTTCAAAGGGGACTTATCCCTTTTTCCCTTTGATCTCAAAGCATCTATTTCCCCAACCTCTGGCTCAGACCATCTTCCCATTCAGATGGAAATCCTTGGGGAAAATAAACCTTTGCATTGTCCCTTCAAATTTGAGAATATGTGGCTGAAAGAGAATAGGTTCCTAAGTCTAATCTCAGGCTAGTGGCTAGAATATAAGTGAAAAGGTTCAAAATTATTTTGTTTTATATCTAAACTAAAATATATAAAGCAAAACTTGCTTATATGGAACATAACACAATTCAACAACATTTTCTCCTCCAAAGTAGAGATAGAACAGAAACTCAAAGACCTGAATGAGATCATTATGCAGATAGGCATGAATAAGGAGAGATTCAACCAGGAAAGAGATCTTCTAAGAGCACATGAAGGTATACTTGCAAATGAAGAAATATTCTGGAAGCAGAAATCTAGAGAGTGTTGGTTAGAAGCAGGGGACAAAAACACAAAATTATTCCACAATAGCACAAAACATCGTCGAAGTGCTAATAGGATTCACCAAATCACTAAGGAGAATGGTACTCTCACATAGGATAAAAAAGAAATCCAAAAGGAAATAGTCAGTTTCTACAAAAAGCTACTCAATCATTCTGAAGTGTCTCACTTTGCAGCTCAGGAGGATCTCCTAAGGGATATTCCAAAGCTCATCTCTGATTTTGATAATTGTATGGTTCTTACCAAATTTACTGAGAAAGAAATCAAGGAAATGTTGTCACAAATGACTCCTGACAAAGCTCTTGGTCCTAATGGCTTCCCCTCGAGCTTCTTTCTACATTGTTGGCCCATTTTGGGGAAGGAACTCACTGAGGCATTGGAGGCTGGAAGGTCGTCAGTAGATTTCTAACTAAAATTAATAACACATTCATTTATCTTATTCCAAAGAAAGAAAATGCTTCTTGTATGGATGAATTTAGGCCAATTGCTTTATGTAATACTATTTACAAAATTCTTTCTAAATCTTTGGCTTGTAGATTAAAATTTGTGTTAAGAAAAATTATAGGGGAAGAGCAAACAAGATTTGTACTAGGAAGGTCAATACTAGATGGAATAATTATTGCCCAAGAGGCCATTCATTCTATCCAATGTAATAAACATCCCAGTATGATAGTTAAACTGGATATTAAGAAGGCATATGACAAAGTTGACTAGAGGTTTCTGGCAAAATGCATGGAAAAATTTGGCTTTTCCAGAGCTTAGATAAATCTCATATATTATTGCATATCTACTCCAAAATTTTCCATCTTAATCAATGGGTCTCCTACGGGATTTTTTGAAGGAACAAATGGTATTTGGCAGGGTGACCCCCTTTTTCCCTTTCTATTCATCATCATGGTAGAAGCCTTAGGATGTAGATTCATCAATCACTGAGATCAAGGTTTAATCCAAGGGGTGGAAATCACCTCTCTAGTCAAAGTTGTCACTCATCAACAATTTTTTGATGACCTACTTCTATTTGGAAAAGGTAACAAAATAGAGGCATCTCACATGAAAGATATCTTGGAAAAATATTCATTGGCATCAGAGCAAGAGGCCAATAAAGAGAAGTCAAAAATATACTTTCTAAACACAAGGAAAAAAGTTAACAGGACATCCAAAAGGTCTTAAAGTTCAAAATTGGATCCTTTCCTTGTCAATACCTTGGCATACCAATAGATAAAACACTAAGGAATGACTCTGCATGGAAACCCATTGAAGAAAGATTGGATAGGAAAATGGATGCTTGGAAATCTAAATGGCTTTCCTGGGCTAGGAGAGTGGTACTGATAAAAGCTACTTTAGCAGTTATTCCTATTTATCTCATGTCATGTCTATCCCTACCTGTGGGATGTTATATGAATATAGTTAAGAAATTGAGGAAGTTCTTTTGGCAAGGTACTGATACCAAGAGAAAATTCTCTCTTATCTCTTGTGAAAAGATTTGCAAACCAGTAGAGGCAAAAGGAGCTGGGATCAAGGATCAGCAGAGGCAGAATCAGACCCTTGGAGCAAAACTATATTGGATAATTCTCAAAGAAAAGAATCTCAAATGGGTTAGAATTTTGAGAGGCAAGTACTTTCATCATATAGATGATTCAAATGTGATCAGAGCATCCAACCTTCCTAGAGGTTCCAGAATTTGGAACTTCATTTACAAATCAAGAGGAGTTATAGAAGAAAACATTTCTTGGAACATTAAATATGGATCTTCTGCTAGATTTTGGAAGGACTCTTGGGGTGGAGACCCCAGCATTAACCTTTGGCTAGGCTAGAATAATATGTGTAGAACTTATACAAAGGAATGGGGCCCCTGGTGAAAGACTACATAGAACCAAACTCTCAGAATTTTGTGACTGGTTCTTGGCAATGGAAGAAATTTGATCTCCCTAATACTGACCCTCAGGAACTTAATGCTCTAAAATAGATTATTAAAGATAGAACTTTCTTGATCCAAGAGGGGAAGGATGAATTAATATGGAATGGCTCAAAATTAGGGATCTATACAGTGAAGGATGGATATAAGATCCTCTCGGCTACTCCTTCTCAACAACAACCTCAAGTATATAGACAGTTATGCTGGAATAAAATTTGCCTTCCTAAAGCAGGTATATTTTCTTGGGCAACAATTCAAGGAAGAATTCTGACAGCTAATTGGTTTAAAAAAATGGGATTACATGGTCCCTCCAGGTGTGTGCTTTGTCATAGTGAAGAAGAGGATACAGATCGTCTACTTTTAACTTTCCCCTTTGCAATGAAATGCTGGAGTTGGTTATGTGCCAAAGTGGGATGGTCCTCTGCGCTTCCCAATGATATTTCATCTCTTTTTACTTCGTGGCCTCAGCTCTACAAGGGAAGCTTATGTGGTAACTTATGGATTATATCTCCATCCATTTTAATTTGGGAGCTATGGAAAGAGAGGAACAAAAGGATCTTTCAAGACATCTCAATGGAAGATTCCTCTATTTGGAGCCAGATTGAGGCATCTATAGTGGAAGTAATGAATGCCAGGATCCAACTACAAAGTGCTCAACACAAGTCCTATACTTGCTAGGATGACCTTATGGTTAAGAATTAGTTTGGGCTAAAACTTCCTGTAACAATTGGAAAAGGTGTCAAAGCTTCTACTAGCCTTAGAGCTGATTGTAAATGGAAGGCCCCTTCTCTAGGATAGAGCAAACTAAACTTTGATGGTGCCTCAAAAGGAAATCTAGGGCCTTCAGGAGCTAGATGCATTGTTCATAATGATGAGGGTACAATAATGGCTAAATTGGCAAGCCCACTAGAATGTGGCACAAGCAATATGGCAGAATTCAAAGCATTACTCCTTGGTTTATCATTTGCAATCGAATTAGGGCTTCAAAAAGTGGAGATAAAAGGAGATTCATTGATCACTATTAATGCAGTTAAGATTGGAAGGACCCAAAATAGGAAACTACAAGCAACTTTGTAAGTCATTTTAAATTTAATTAAAAAAATTGAATCTTCAACGGTCAATCATATTTATCGGGAAGGGAATACATTGGCTGATGAGCTAGCTAACCTCGCTGCCTCGGGGGAGTGTATTAAACACATTTGCTAACTCACCATGAAACTTGACAGGAATTCTTTCGAGCCATGGGTTACCGTTTAATGGCTCGGTGAAGGTTTGTCTGTCTTTTCAGCCTTAACTCACTTTCAAGCCGTAGCAGTGGCCATAGTGCTCATTGGTGTTGAAAAGACAGCTCCTGACATCTCCATCTGGATGATCGAGATACGGATTAATGGCGCAAGATTGCTCTTCATCTCAATCTGTTGCGTGATTTGAAAGGCTTCTTAAATACGCATCTTGTCTTTCAGGCGGGAATGGTACTGAGGTACCTTCTCACGCAACCTATTATGGAAGAGAGGATAGATTAAGTGGTAGCATTGAGGAATGACATTTATCAGAGTTATGTGGCAACAAGTCATTCATTGCTGAAGGCAAATCTCAGGTATAGTGTGATTCATTCTTCTCCAAGTTTTCTTCTTATGCTTGACAATGAGAGTTATTTGCATTATAGCAAGCTAGAGGTCCATGTCTAGATTGTTGGTGGCTCTTCAGCTTTCTCTTTCACTCGTCGGCAACATTGCTACACTCATCGGTATGGATACTCCTATTAAATTTGATGCAGTTGTAGACCAGGTAGCTTTTGATACTCCCGTCTCTTTCAACCATCTCATAGAAGTCTGCATTTACCACCATCCTTTGGTTTTTCATGCGGTAAGGAAAGTTTTGGGCTTCAACTTTCTACACACAAATCATAGATATAGGGTACTCTCTGATATCTGTGCAAGATTTCTTGCAAGTATTCTAGTGGCAGGGGCTCCCAAAAACTTAGCAGAGGACATGTGCGACAGGTTATTCTATGGTAAATTCATCTTGGATTTACACAATGTTGTCCTTAATATTGATGGGGACCTGACTACTCCCTTTCCTTGGGATAGAGCCACATCCATGATAGCAGGACAACCTTTTCCCGGATTATCCATAGGTGCACGAAGGAATTTCTATGCTGGGCCTCCTCACCATCTCTTCATCCTCTGGGGATGGGAATGGGAGGATCAACAGGTGTGCCTCACAATGATGAGAAAAGGACTTAATTTTCTGTCCAAATTTTTGGGAATAAAGGACGGTCGGTTCACCCCGTATGGAGATAATTTAGATGAAAATCTCCCTTGGGTATACCAATTCAAATATGATGAGAAATTGGATGGATTGGGTAGCCCAATTTCTTCTAATACAGACATCGAAGGTGAGGAAATGGAAGAAGACTCGGATGAAGAAGAAGATTCAAAGAAAGAAATGGGGGATGATTCCGAAGACACCGATGGAATGGAGTTGGTTGCGGTGGTTGATTCTGAGATTGAGGAGGCCTCACCAAAGGAAATCTCTATGGAGGGAAGTCGGGACTCACAGCTGCATGCGATTTTAAAATCAAATTCTGCCCCTACTACTGAAAATGACACCATCTCTCCCTCTGACTGAACTTTCAGAGATAAGCTAACCAAGGATTAGATTTATCCAAAAATCTTGTTATTTATTTTGGATTTTCAATATACTCATTATGAACTTGGGTAGAGCCTGAAAGCTCTAGTTTTTGGGTTCACAATCCTCTTGGTAGGATTGGGTTATGAACCAGGACACAGTTATCTTTCATCTTTCATGTTTTATGCTTTCCTTCTTTCATGCTTTCTTAATATTAATACAAATTCTCAGCCTTGGCCCCTTTCTGATAAAATAAAAAAAAAAAATAAAATATATATATTAAACGCTTCCCCTGAACTTAAATTAAGTTGAACCTTTATGCACAAGCAAATGATTAAGTTTGAAAATGTAAAAATGTACCAATTCAAAAACCCGTTTGAAATCCGCACATCTAGAAAATGGGCAACGTCTAGATTGATTTCTTTGAATCAGTTAAATAAGATATTATTTGTGTTTAGTTGGAAAAATAGCCCATTAACTGCTATTTTGAATATATGAAAGATTCAATGCATGACAGTAAATTTAAAACCGAAAAACAAAGCATGACATTCACCGGCAAAAAAAAGCATGACATTCAATATGAAAACTGTAAATAAAGCATGCAAACTGTTAAAATTGGCCACGCTAAAAACATGCAAGTGGTTAAAGTTTGAATATCTACAATGTACCATTTTAAAATCCCATTTGAAATCCACGCATGTAGAAAATGGGTAAAACGTCTACAGTTTTTATGTGTGTTTAGCTGGCATTTGTGTATAGTCCCTAGTGAGAAGCCACTTCTGAGGTAGATTTTCATATGTACATTCCTGATCAGTTTTGATAGAATATGTAGGGTTTTTATTGTTTACTCATGATCATGATTTTACTCTAGGTGAGGTTTAAGATTGAGTTTCTTGTGAGAGGCATAGGGGTTTCTTTATGAAAAGGAGACTTTGGTTGTGCTACTACAGCTCTGTTAGATGATGTCGATCCCTAGATTAGAACGTTGGAATTTTCTCTTAACAATACCCATAGCAAGTGCTTTGTGTACAAGATTTCACTATCTCCTCATATGGGCCACAACATGGAAAAAGCCTTAAACACAACACTGGTTGGTGGATGAATGTTTTTTTAAGACTGACAGAGTAATACTTTTTGGTCCTTCCTCCATATGGAGAAATTGACTTTGATACCAATGCACCTCCTAAATTCTCTTGTTCATAAGAGCATTGTCAATTACCATAGGTTAACTCTGTCACACCACTGAGCTATTGATCCTTAATTACCAATGGTTCCAAGCATTTGCAAGAATGGATCAATGCTTCTTCTCAACCTATTACACAGTACAGATACCAGAAAAGAAGATTGAAAACATTACAAGAACTAGCTATGAATTTTTAGATGTTATAGGAAATATCACACCAAATCTTCCATGGAAGTTTTTCATAAATTACAGCTGAACATCAACCCTCCATCAACCTAGCAAATCTGATATGGTTGATACAAAGGTCTATTTGTGATGTGGGAAGAAGAAAATGGTAGCTCTCATTGAATCTCAGAATGAGAAAGCTTGAATCTCAACATGACATTCTTGAAATAATCATTTAATGGGTTGTCTTGATGAAACAGGGGACCTGAAATATGGAAAGTGTTACGTAAAGATTTCAGACATTCTAGAGGATGGTTGCTTTCTCAATAATGGCCACTATTTTATAATGGTGCTCCTGGATGACATCGTTTAGTTCTTGTGTTGGAACTCAACTGCCATCTCTTGGCCTCCTGGTTGAGAAAACATCCATGAAGGAGGGGAACAGGGTTGAAATGCAGAGAAAAAGGAAAGAAACTACGGAAGAAAAAATAGACCAGAAGGTAAGTGTTATAGATTCTTCACCTTCTTTTTACCTTTTCCACTAATTTTTGGATAGAGAATAGATTGTTATTCTTAAACCAAAATTTGTGAGAAGTAGGTTATGAATTGGTTTTAACAAGCTTGTATTACGGTGAATTTCATGGCAGATATGTTTTTGGTTTATTGTTAGTCGTGTCAACCATAGCTGTGGAGTGCCATAGATATTTTAATACGTTAATCATGCCTATCAATAGTTGATAGCAAGGCTCATTTCTTGTGTAAGCTAAATCTCTCTTAGATTCAAAAAGTAATTGTTAGTTGGATTGCTTTGGGGTTTAGTGGAGTTAATCTTTAATTAGACGTCCTTCATCCTGCTTTGGAATAAGTGGAAATATTTTAGATTGGTATGTCCATAAAAGAACACATGACACTTTTTATGCACTCTATCTTATAACTATATTATTTCTGAAAATCCCTTGCGCAACTAAGGAGACTGTCAGCATAAATTGGGAATTTACTTTCTCATTATTTTTAAAGGCTTTTGAAGCCTGAACATCTAATCCATTTTTATGCATATTCAGTAAACCTTGCATTTATAGTTCTAATATATCAAGGCATTTTCATTTTTTTTCATTATGTGGATGTTGGTGTAATGTATTTGGACTCTATGGGAAAGTGACCTCATCAGTGTTAGATGTATCTACTCTTTGTATTAGGAATTAATAATAAATATTAGTAAATTAAATCTGAACATCAACCCTCAACCCTCTATTAGCCAACATCAACCCTCCATTAGGTCTGATATGGTGGGTGTAAAGGTGTGGTTTCAATGATGTGGGAAGGAGAAACTGTTAGCGTCTATAAGCTCTCATCAAGGTACAACATGAAAAAGTTTGAATCTCTACAACATGCTTAAAGTAATCATTTAGTAGGATGAAACAGGGGAGATGGAATATGGCAAGTGTTTTATAAAGGTCTCAAAATGGTTCAAGGTTTGGAGAAAGGAGGACAAGTACAACAGTAGTTAAAGGAAATTTGATTGCGGACAAGAATCCTTGGTTACATCCCGATGGTCTTAAAATTTCCAAAGCGGTTGATGCTCCTGGTGATGTTCTATCTCTCAATCAATGGTGGATCTTCCTTGGCTAGCAAGTGCGTGATGGGAAACTAGGAGGGGAATGGAAATGGGAATGGGAATGGGAATGACATGCAAGGAAAAGTAAACAGACTGCGAAAGAAAAAGACTAGACCAAAAGGAATTCCCAGCAAAGTGCTTTGGACTGTTCACCCTTTTTCTACCTTTTTCACTCATTTTTGCAAAGAGAAGCGACTGCTATTCATATACCAAATTTTGTTAGTGGTTAATGAATTGGTTTTAACAAATTTGTATTATGGCAAATTTCAGGGTAGATGTCTTTATACTTTTTATTGTTGGTCGTGTCAATTAATGAAACAATTTACAATAGCTAGAGCTATAGCACTGGAGTGCCATAGATATTTTAGTAAGTTAATCAAGTCCTCATCATGTGTCCAAAGCAATTCACTGCATCTTCTCTACACTGAACCAGAGAGCCCACAAGACGATGATGATCATGGTGATCACTCCTCTACACCCGAACAGTGCCATCGGCAGAGGCAGTGAAGAACATTCCTCCATTCCTTGCGCAACAAATTTCACTCACGGCGTCCTTGTGAGCGCGAATGGACTCCACACATTTGTAATCAGACAGTCTCTACACTTTCACCGTCTTATCCCACGACCCCGAATACAACAACCCATCTTCCACAGAAATTGCTAGGCAGCTCACAGCGTCGGCATGTCTGATCCAGAGTCTTTTGTGATGACGTCTAGTCTGAACATAACTGTCAGGCTTAATGGACCTTAGGATTTGGTCTTTTATAGTGGGCAGTTTTGTCAATTGTTTTAAACTCTTCTCCGAATGATGACTCCACACTTTCAGCTTGTTGTCTTGGAGTCCCCTGAACAGCCTATTTTCCTCAATGGCAAGAGCCTTAACGGGGGCATTACAGTCTAGTTGGGAAAACTCAAGAAACCCATCTATGGTTTTCTCAAATAGGAGAATGGCATAGACTGGGTTTCCCTTTACTACAAGTGAAGTTATGCAACCGTTTTTGGTTGCTGCAGAGGCCATGCACACATATGTGCATTCATTTGGGGATTCCTATTTTTTCATTGCTGCAACTGAGCTTCTCTCTTTCCCTTCCCACTTTCCCTAATGATTTGGGCTTTGTTGTGTGAGAAAGTTGAGTGAGAGGCGCGCTATAGATATAGGCTACATACCCATTTCAATTCCCACTATGATGATTTGCAGTTGAAGATGGGTTACGTGTAGGAAATATAGAGTTGTGGAACAGAGTTGTTGAAGATGGGTTACCATATTGATCTGGTAATTTATAAGATTGTGGTTTGTGAAGAGCGTTTTCATTGGGCTTGTGGGAAAATATTTTCAGTTATTTAGATTGACTGCTGTTATGAAAATACCAAGCAACAATAGATACCAAATTAACAAGAATCTTCTAATTCTTGTAAGACCCTGCAGTTTGGTACATCTCAAGAATTCTATTTTTAGATTGTTCAAAAGCCAAGTAAGTCTACAATAAAGGAATGTCATTTTCTGTTAACAAACACCACCATCTTGAAGTCTACATTTAGATTGTTCAAAGCAAAATTACTGTACGATAAAGAATGCTAGGCTGTAACTTTACTTTGACTGTGTTTTTGGACTGCATGAGATATTCAATACATCATAAATTTATGAAGAAAAAGAAAGTTCTACAAGTCTACATAGCATTATTCATTACAGAATTTCAAAAAGCAAAGCAGTTATAGGGTACAGGAGAAATATTTATGAAGATACCAGATTGACCAAAATCAAACTATGTCGATAAGCACATTATTTTCAAAGTCAAGAATCAAGTGAGGTGATTATTCCTCAGTGAGACCATTTTTATAGCCATTACTTATGGAGACTTATCTCCATAGATTATGCGAGATGGTAGATAATATTTCTTGGTAAAAATAAATATCCTTGAATGGTTCTATATTTGATTGAGTGATTACAATCTTTGAGTCAGTCATGTAGAAGAAAGTTATCGATTTTATGGTTCTATATGTTTATGTGTGCTTGCAATTGCTCAATAGTATTGTAGTAGACGAGTTGCACTGCCAAGTTTGATATTCTGTATTAGTTATTAGTTAAGTACAATTTGCTTGCTAGAGATGTAAGCTTTAGAAATTTTCTTGGTTTTTAATACCTCTTGGCTAGGCCTATATATCAAATATAAAGTAGATAATATTTTCATGCTCTAGTTCTGATAGGAAGTCATGGCCAACATATTATTGTGTCAGACTCTATACTAAAATGCATTTTTTTATTGGTTATCAATTTTATCATAATAGGATGATTGACCATGCTGGAAGATTATTTTCATGGGATCATCTGAATATTTGCATATCTTTATGAATGCAATGTTGGATTATTGTAGATCATGCAGTTGTGAAGATAAGGGAAGAATTTGTTGCACCTACAACAGAGGTGAGTATACTTGCCAAATTACTCTTTGTACAGAATAAAAAGTTATTGACTTGGGAGTTTGAACTCTTAGTTATGTGAAACCTGCTTTGATATGCAGATTCTGTTAGAGGTGATCATTGAACAGCTTCAAGTGTGCCTGGAAAATAATCTTCTGATACTGCGAGATTTCAAAGAAAAACAGGTAGAATCCATCTTTAGTTCTATAATTTGTATTTCGTTAATCTAATTTCTAGTTTGAAAGCATTGTTTAGTGAATTTGGTGGGATGTGGGAATATGTTATTCGAATAGTTGGAAAAAAATTATAGCGTTGGGGTGACATCTATAATAAAGGATTTTAATTTTACTTTTGAATGATATTAACACATGTTTGAAATAAATTTAACATAGAAGAATTATCTTGCAATTAAAAATTAAAAAATTACAAATAGTAAATAGCTTTTATACATCTAACTTTTCAATCCCATCAATATTTGATATTGATCATAATTTAAAACTAAACAAAAATTGAAATGTATTAACAATATTTAAGCCATGTCAGTAGAAGAAGCACTTATAAAATAATTTTAATTTTATAAATGTCAATCTCTCCATGATTCTTTATATGTCAATCTCTCCATGATTCTTTACATGCCAACTGAATTCTATTATTGAAACTTTTTGACAATAATGTTTAAACTAGTCGTAGGTTAGAGTAGAAGTTATTGTACAAGAAACCCTCACTTAGTTTTCATATGATCAGTATAGTGATCAAAATAGTTGAGAAAATACATAAAGAAATTATCTATAATAAAGGATTTTAATTTTACTTTTGAATGATACTAACACATGTTCGAAATAAATTTAACATAGAAGAATCATCTTGCAATTAAAAATTTAAAAAGTACAAATAGTAAATAGCTTTCATACATCTAACCTTTCAATCACATGAATATTTGATATTGATCATAATTTAAAACTAAACAAAAATTGAAATGTATTAACAATATTTAAGCGATGTGAGTAGAAGAAGCACTTACAAGATAATTTTAATTTTATAAATGTCAATCTATCCATGATTCTTTATATGCCAACTGAACTCTATTATTGAAACCTTTTGACAATAATGTTTAAACTAGACGTAGGTTAGAGTAGAAGTTATTGTACAAGAAACCCTCACTTAGTTTTCATATGATCAATATAGTGATCAAAATATTGAGAAAATAGATAAAGAAATTATCTGCCTTAACATCAAAAGGTAGTCTCCTAAGCTAGTCAATCTTACAAGATGAAATTTGTGTTGATGACTGACTTAGTGTCTCAGTATAAAAAGTTGCATGGGTTCTGCCAAAAATCCTCAATTATTGCCATTTTAAATCGAGTTATATTTTGTATGGATTTTTAGACTAAGGAAGCATAACTTATGATTCTTCTACAATAGGATTAATTGGGTGAATGTGAAATGAACAATTTGCCTTAAGAAGGGAGAGTGAATGTTTCTTTAGGGGTATATTTTCAATACTTCAAGAGTCATTATTTGCAAAAGGGAGAGTTTTTTTCTTTAGGAGATGCATTTTGCAGAACAAGGGATGTGTGTTCTTGACATTACACTTTTCAATTATAAACCCAAACTAGGCCAAACAACATGACCCTTACATGAATTTAATAACTTACAATAGGGAAAGATTCCTAACCCATTATGTTAGGAATCTAACACGACTGACTTTATATTGCCTATTAACAAACACTGCCATCTTATGTCTATCTTTACGTCGCGACTTTACATGACTACATCTTTGGATTGTATGAGATATTTATTACTTGATAAATTCATGAAGAAAAAGAAAGTTGTAACGACTGACTTAGTGTCTCAGTATAAAAAGTGTCACAGGTTCTACCAAAAATCCTCAATTATTGTAATTTCAAATCAAGTGAGTTATTTTGTAAGGATTTTCAGACTAAGGAAGTTGTTATGCCCTGCATCCCCGTCCCTTCATTTTGTGTGCAAAATGTCGTGTCCCCTTTTTTTTTTTGGTTGTTTTGCTTTTTGTTCTTGCCTTGTCTTTTTCTGTCTTCTTTTTGTTTTCTTTCTCCGGGGTTTTCTTCCCTGCGGTTGTGCTCTGTTTTGTTGGTTTCTCGTGCCTCCGGGACCCCAGTCCCAGAGTTTGTCGTCCTTTATCGGGAGCCAGATTCTGGACTCCGGGATTCTTCGCCATGATGTTCTCTTTCCTTAAGGTGATATCGTCGCAGGGAATCCTCGGGCCCGGAGTCCGGAGGTAGGTCTGTCCGGAGTTTGCAGATGGAAAGGTGCCTTGCTTTTTACCGCGGGTATAAATAGAAGTTACCTGTCATTTTCACATTTACCAGGATTTAAACACTCAAGCAATCACAGCAATTTTAGAGCGATTTATAGTGATTTAACGATAATCCAGTGCTAAACATTTCCAGCATTTCCGAGCGATTGTGAGTGGTTTGTAGTGGCAGGTTGTGATCGTTTGATAGTTGGAGCTGTTGCAGAGCTTCCACGGAGGCTTCTTTCCTCTCCTTTCTGCATTCTTAGGTTGGTGCCTCCTCTCCCTTCGGCTTTCCTTCTGTCTGGTGTCGTTGTTTTCTTGTTGTTTTTGTTGTCTTTGCCTTTTTGTTTTATTTGTCTTTCGTTTCTTTCTGGTTTTGTCGCCCGTTGGTGGGTTGGCTCTGCCAGAGGGTTGTCTACCCTTTGTGCAGGTGTAGTTTAGTCTGTATATAATGTAGAAAGTTGTAGATATTTTGTGTTTTGCCTGGTTTCTTGTAGATATTCATTCTGTGGTGTATATATGTAAGCTTGGTGTATATTTATTGTATATCCCTCTGATCTGCATGTGTATATCCCTCAGCCCTAATGTATATCCTCTGTGTATCCTGCCGGGTGCTTAGCAAGCTCGCCGTGCTACCTATGTCGCTGGTTTTTCATCCGCAAGCTCATTCTGAGCATAATACCACCTGTTTGAAACTCAGTTCTCAACCAGTTTCAAACAGGCAGTTTTCTCTCTCCATAAAACTATCCTGTCCTTCATTAATGTCCCATGCACACATTTAAATATGTCCAAGTGGCCTTCACTTTTCGCACATTCGGACAGTTGGCTCCGCCGTCATTGCCATAACTCCCATTTATTACTCACCCACGTGGCGCCCACGTGGGTCTGACGGTTTGCCTTTTTGTACATCTTTACCAACGGTTATTTCTCCGGGCTCCAGGTCTCCTGCCATCATCCATCCCATGTCCTTCTTACCAAATGTGATAAAATTCTTAGACCCGGATGGTTAATCAAATTCCTAAGTTCATGATATGTATGTGTGCTTTCCAGAGTTTTTGAATGAAACTAACTTTTTAGGGAAAGCAGACACCCCGGTGGTAAGATCTTTGGACCCTGAAGTATTTATTTATTAATGCATTCTGACGGTCGCTTTGCCTTGCAGGTTTCTGGAGTATACTCTCAAATATGTCTGAAGCATCCACATCCTCACCACCCAGAAGTCTGGAACTTCCATCTATAGCAAGTACCATGGCGGCAGTAAAATCCAAAATGGAGAAGGCTCTGGAAAAGATGCCTTTGAGCCTGAAATACGTTAAGGATGGAGTCATCGCGGGCTCAAAGATTGAGTCCAAGGTCCATCTTTTTACCGACACTAGCGTCGAAACATGGCCAGAAATGCAGGCCTTGGTCAAAGTTATGTACATTCAACGACAGGTCAGAGATCCTTTGGCCATTAAAATTGGAAACTCTGGGATCCTTAAAGCAGCTTGCTTCCCGTGCTCAGTGCAGTCACCATAGCTTATTCTCATGCTCACGGCTCTTTACAACCCATCTGTTCGGGCTGTTATGCTCGCACCGCCGGAGCCAACAGGGTACCCCACTCCTTTAGTGTCTCTCGACCCTGATACCTTCCAGAGGAGCTTGGGAAACCCTCAATTCACCAAGCCGACCGTGGTCACCCGGTCTGATGCCTTGGCCCAATTCAAGCAATTGGAGGAGGCAGCCCGCATATATTTGAACAATAATTGGCTCAAAGTCCCGAAGAGGGACCCCAAGAGGATGAAGCTAGAGATCCCCATATCTGAATTCAAAGAGAGCATCTAGATGGGGATAATAGCACTATGTTGGGTCTTTAGGAAACAGCATGCCCGAGAATTTTTTGGGTGGATGTACTACTTCTTTCTTGGCATAAGTACAGCAAGGGAGTTTTTCGACTGGGCGGCCATAATTTCAAGTCACGTCGACTCCCAGTTCCTCCAACTGGCCAAGAAGAAGAAATTTTACATGAATTCTTATGTTTTCTGGGCCCTGGCACAACAGAGACCCCATGCCCATGGGCTACTCACTGATGGCGTACTCAGGCTCAGCCTGAATTAGAAGGCCCCTTGGGACTACTTCCCACAGATTCAATGGGAGGCCAGTTTCCCCATTTTTTGCAAAGTAAACGACGTGTTCGTTTACTCCACCTGCTCACACCCACCCGGGATGCAGGATATCGCCTGTCCACAGAGGCGATAAATTTGGTCCAGAGTTATGGACACTATTATATACAATACCAGCAGCATACTTATATAAGGGTGACCGGCTTCTCTAGGAAACCCTACTTGTTACCTAAACACTACGGGGACAAGATAGTCCTCCTGGAATTTTGCAGGCAGATAATGGAGCTGCATGCCTTCTATGCCCTGAAGAAGGTAACTAATATTCCATTTCCAATCACTTGTGAGAATTATTCATGCAGTCTGGCTGCCGCCAAAGAAGCAGACAATGAGCTGAAAATCTATAACTTGGTAGAATTCTACTTGGCGCGGAAGCATTTCGATCCGCACGGCAAGATTGCAACGACACTTCCTCAGGCTTTAGAGCCCCATCAATACCATATGGAGGACTTTTGGGAAGACTTCCAGGATGACATGGAGGTCCGAAGCTAGCACTACGTCAGGATGACAGCGGGCATGATGGAAAGATTGAAGCTCTGGAGATTCCTAGAGGACTTGTCAGACGTCGACTCCACGATAGATCCCCAGTACAAAGCAAAGGGGATCGATACATTGGATCTCCCACCAATAAACTGGGATGCCCAGGAAGGGTCCACCATTGAGGACTTCACCCGTGAGGTGGTCAAGCGCAGCCATGCTTACTTCAAGAAGGTGTGCCCCGGGAGTGTCCGCAGGGTGGCCTAGCCAGTACCAAAAGACACCCCGGGGGCCGAGACTTCTTCACAGAGAGTGGATAAAGGAAAAGGGATAGATACAACTCCTCCTATGAAAGAAGTCCCTATTAAAGAACAAATAAGGCAATCGATAGCAGCCTCCCAGCAAATGAGGGAGAACCTAATCACATGGCTGGCTACCCCGGTGCTCATGGCTGGACCTGTTCGTCCTCCATCCTCCCCTTCACTAGCGGCCTTAATGGTTAAGGCAACAGGGGTGGATCCGATAGAGAAAGTAGCAGTAAGGGATGCATGCCCACCCTTGATTACCCAGAGAAGATGGAGGCTTGACCCTAAGCCTAAAAAAGAGCCAGAGTTGGGGATGCCCCAGGATCCACAAGTTGAAATCCTTTCTTCTAACTCCCTGGAGCCAGAGAAAGAAGCAGAGCCTGCCGATGTCCTGGACAACCCTCCCCCATAGGATGAGTTTGACGATATTTTTTCAACTCATGAATTCGGTAACTTATAGGGGGACATCGAGCGAACAGAGGTTGAGGTCCCAGCACAAGAAGAAGCTGAGGAACAAATAACTGCGCAGGAGCAGGAGCAAATGGAAGAAGAAAAAGAAATAAAGCAGGAAACCATCTCCAAAGTTCCAGAGATGCAAGATGCGGGGATGGACCAACAAAAGCAGAGTAAACAAGCAGTATTTGCTGACAGAACCGGACCTACGGGAGCAACCGTAACCTCAGCCGCCATGTTCCAAGTGCCACTCCCCGGAGCAACTTTTGGGTAGGTAATAACTGCGGCGCAAACGCTGAAGCTTGGCCCGGTACCTCCCCTATTTCCAAAAGATGTATCAGAAGAAGAGGAGATCCCAGTGACTGAGGCCGAGGAGCAAGAACAAGAAGAGGACACCCCCGGGACAGCTGATGAAGGTCCAGACAAAGCTGAAGATGCAGAGGACAAGGCAGAAGAGACAAACGTCACTAGGGGAAATGTTCCTGATGAGGCCCAAGATAAAGAACAAGGGGTGGGTGAGACCCACACCATTGAGGAGGAACAGCAACAGGGCACCGGGGAAGAACCAAAAGAATAGACTTTGGCGAACAAGCCACCCCTGCCACCTCAGTGGCTAGTGGAGAGAAAGAAGAGAAAGGCCCTGTCCACCCCAAGAGCTCACCTCTCTCTAGCTGAGGTGATGGCCCAGGTCCAAGAACCACCAAAGGCCAAGAAAGCCCGGACGGTTCATACTCTTCGAACCGGGCCGGGAGGAGAAACAATTGTCATTGTTGCAACACCTCCCCCAGACACTGATGCGGTGACGATAGAGGCCGAAGATTATGATATCACTGGGAAAGAGAGGAAAACAGGGTAAAGTAAACCTGTTAAAAGAAGCGGCCAGGGCGGTGGAGGCCAGATATGAAAAAGAGGCCCAAAGGCTCAAAGCAAAAAAAGAAATGACAGTGAACCTCATGGGGCTGCTTACTGAGCTAGCCCAGCCCATTAGTGCCATTCCTTCGGAGGCCTCCGCATCTGATGCGTCATTATCTCAGAGTGACATTGACTCCCTGCGAGCAATGAAGAAGAAGGCCTAAGCGGTCGATGAGTGGGTCGCTCTGTAAATAGGAAACACCTGACATTTCCTGATATCCACCTCCCATATTTATATGCAACATGACACGTTCTACATCAGGAAGAGACTATCCTTAACATATGGGAGGGTGACATGGAAAACTACGAGGCTTGGAAGGTAGAGCTGGAAGAGCTCCTCAACCTCGGGGAAGAGATGGTCTCTGAATCTGGGATTCTGGGAGAAGAATCATTTGACTTCATGAGGACCCAACACTCTAGACTTGACCTCACATTAGATGTACTCAAGCAACTGGTAGGGGCTCTGCATGACAAGGTCAACACAGTGCAATATTCTTCAAATATGTATAAGGCATTTGTCGCAAAGGTCTCCGGAGCAGACCCATTCAGCACCGACACATGCACTCTGGAAGAATACATTCTGGGAAAATTTGATGAATTGATGGAATCCAAATACCAATTCCCGGAGGGACTAGACGGGACCCAAATGACAGGGCTAACTCGCATGGTCCTCAGTGGTCATGATGCGGCAAAAATGGCCGACGAGTTCAAGGATAATGTCCCGGAGCTAGGGGAATAGATTGAGGCGGCTAAGTATCGGTGGTCCTACCTTAGAGAAATTGATGAGGATGGAATCTCCCGCCTCCTCCAAACCTTCAATGAAAACAAGCAACAATAAAGTTTCTCCGGAGGCCGGAGAAAACCCAAACATTTTGTAGTCTTTATTCTTTCGAAACGTAAGTTCCCAGATCCCAAATTTTGTATTCTTTCGAGTGATCTGTGTCCCGGTCCCCAAGGCCGATCGGTCACTTTCAGAAGTGGTTAATAAAGGCTGTCAAAAAGTAGTTGGCTACATCAAGGAATGTGAGATCAACAGTTGGTTTTCTGACAGATGATCTTCTCGAGGCACCGCTTCAGAGGTACACCTGGCACATTGGAGACAGGGCGCCGCATTTCCCATTTATAAGGCATGTAGCCTTGATCCCCGGGGATCTGATTTCTTCCTTCTCTTTCTTGGCTCTCTTCTCAAGGCTGATTCTCCCACTCTATCTTCTTGTCTTATTCTTCTGACAAGTCAGGCCTATTCTGTCTCAAGGTCTTTTGTAGGGTGGTGCAGGTAGTACTGGCCCCCGAATAATGTATTTTATTGTAGCATAATGTAAAATAGGGTTAGGGTTAGGGTTAGATGAAAATATGTATAAATAATAAGATCGGCCCATTTCCAAGGGTCGGCGAAATTGATGATTTTGCTATCCGTAGTAATAGAAAAGTGTATTTTCATTTCAGTTGCAGAGCTCAGTGCTCCATTGTTTTCACTTTCCAATAGTTAGACGCTCCCTTGGAGCCACCATTGTATCACGCACCAGTGCTTCATGGAAGAAATATTAATGAAGAAGGGAGAATTCTTTGCAATGATGTTGTTGGCATTCAAACTTCTGAGTTAATGGTATTTTATGTTTCATGTTCCTTATGTCTTATGCTCTGATATTTCAAGTAGCTTAACAACCTCTTTTCTCTTGCTACTGATAAAATATTAACTGATGGTTGTGTATTTCTTCGGTATTTATTGTAGTATATCAGAGCATTATCGATGTTGTGAATGTTTAAACATAACTATAGATAGATGAAGTACTTCTGACCTTGCAGGATCTTTTTTAGTTTATTTGCTAAGTGTAGAATGCTTGGAGAAACCTCACCTTCCTGAATCTCCGGAGAGAATGAGTTGAAGAAACCAACTATCCCCCTCGAAAATAGTCACTTCTCCCAATCGAGCCCCGCACCGTCGTGACCTGACACCCAGGTGCTTGGAGGCCCAGGGAATCTAACTTCCTCGGATAGCCTTTGCAGGCGGAGTTGGTCGGTACCCGGTGACAACTTATGACTGTTGGCAGACCCGGTTAGCAAAACCCCATCAACAGAAGCATAACTTGTGCTTCTTCTACATTAGGATTAATTGGGGGAATGTGAAATGAGAAATTTGCATTAAGAAGGGAGAGTTAATGTTTATTTAGGGGTATGCTTTTAATACTTCAAGAGTCATTATTTGCAAAAGAGTGTATTTTTTTCTTTTGGAGATGTGTCTTGTAGAATAATGGATGTGTGTTCCTAACATTACACTATTTGTAAGTATAAACCCAACTAGACCAAGCACTTTACCTTTAAATGAATTTGTTTGAATAGGGAAAGATTCCTAACCCATTTGTTATAAATCTAACACAATTGACTTTATATTGTCTATTAACAAACATCGTTGTCCTATTTCTATATTTAGGTTGTGACTTTCCATTGACTACATCTTGGATTACGTGGGATATTTATTACTTGATAAACTTATGAAGAAAAATAAATTTATGTGAGTTTGTACATAACATTATTCATTATAGAGTTGCAAACAACAAGGCATATAGTTATAGGGTTTAGAGGAAATTAATAACTAGATACTCTAGATTGATAAAAATCAACCTATTTTGATAAGAACATTATTATCAAAATCAAGATTTGAGTTGAAAAGGTGTCTTTGTGTGTGTGTGGAATGTTTCATTGGTTAATTTAGAGATATTAATTTGAATTTATTTATCAGAAAAAATAATGTTTAAACTAGTCATAGGCTAGAGTAGAAGTTATTGTACAAGAAACCGTCTCTTAGTTTTCATATGATCAGTACAATGATCAAAATAATTGAGAAAATAGATAAATAAATTATCTGCCTTAACATCAAAAGGTAGTCTCCTAAGCTAGTCAATCTTACAAGATGAAATTTGTGTCAATGACTGACTCAGTGTCTCAGTATAAAAAGTTGCATGGGTTCTACCAAAAATCCTCAATTTTTTTCATTTTAAATCGAGTTAGTTTGTATGGATTTTTAGACTAAGGATGCATAATTTATGCTTCTTCTACAATAGGATTAATTGGGTGAATGTGAAATGAACAATTTTCCTTAAGAAGGGAGAGTGAATGTTTCTTTAGGGGTATGTTTTTAATACTTCAAGAGTCATTGTTTGCAAAAGGGAGAATTGTTTTCTTTAGGAGACGTATTTTGTAGAACAAGGGATGTGTGTTCTTGACATTACACTATCTTCAAGTATAAACCCAAACTAGGCCAAACACTTGACCTTTAAATGAATTTAATAACTTAGAATAGGGAAAGATTCCTAACCCATTATGTTAGAAACCTAACACGATTGACTTTATATTGCCTATTAGCAAACACTGCCATCTTATGTCTATCTTTACGTTGCAACTTTACATTGACTACATCTTTGGATTGCATGAGATATTCATTACTTGATAAATTCATGAAGAAAAAGAAATTTGTAACGACTAATTTAGTGTCTCAGTATAAAAAGTTGCACGGGTTCTACCAAAAATCCTCAATTATTGTAATTTCAAATCAACTAAGTTATTTTGTATGGATTTCCAAACTAAGGAAGCATAACTTATGCTTCTTCTACAATAGGATTAATTGGGGGAATGTGAATGAGCAATTTGCATTAAGAAGGGAGAGATAATGTTTCTTTAGGGGTATGATTTTAATACTTCAAGAGTCATTATTTCCAAAAGGGAGTGTGTTTTTCTTTAGGAGAAGTGTCTTGTAGAACAAAGGACATGTGTTCCTAACATTACACTATTTGTAAGTATAAACCCAACTAGACCAAACACTTTACCTTTAAATGAATTTATTTGA
This sequence comes from Thuja plicata, assembly GCA_018584345.1. NCBI lineage: Eukaryota > Viridiplantae > Streptophyta > Pinopsida > Cupressales > Cupressaceae > Thuja > Thuja plicata. The sequence continues at coordinate 496,057 of MU228389.1, read as the reverse complement.
ATAGGGAAAGATTCCTAACCCATTTGTTATAAATCTAACACAATCAACTTTATATTGCCTATTA
>MU228389.1:472828-488396 GCA_018584345.1 Thuja plicata | reverse complement strand
AATTTGCATGGGTTCTGCAAAAAATCCTCAATTATTGTCATTTTAAATCGAGTTATTTTGTATGGATTTTTAGACTAAGGAAGCATAACTTATGCTTCTTCTATAATAGGATTAATTGGGTGAGTGTGAAATGAACAATTTTACTTAAGAAGGGAGAGTGAATGTTTCTTTAGGGATATGTTTTTAATACTTCAAGAGTCATCATTTGCAAAAGGGAGAGTTGTTTTCTTTAGGAGACGTATTTTGCAGAACAAGGGATGTGTGTTCTTGACATTACACTATCTTCAAGTATAAACCCAAACTAGGCCAAACACTTGACCTTTAAATGAATTTAATATCTTAGAATAGGGAAAGATTCCTAACCCATTATATTAGGAATCTAACATAATTAACTTATATTGCCTATTAGTAAACACCACCATCTCATGTCTATCTTTAGGTTGCAACTTTACATTGACTACATCTTTTGATTGCATGAGATATTCATTACTTGATAAGTTCATGAAGAAAAAGAAAGTTGTAACAATCGACTTAGTGTCTCAATATAAAAAGTTGCATCGATTAATTGGGGGAATCTTAAATGAGAAATTTTCATTATGAAGGGAGAGTTAATGTTTCTTTAGGGGTATGCTTTTAATACTTCAAGAGTCATTATTTGCAAAAGGGAGTGTGTTGTTTCTTTAGGAGACATGTCTTGTAGAACAAGGGACGTGTGTTCCTAACATTACACTATTTGTAAGTATAAACCCAATTAGACCAAATAATTTACCTTTAAACAAATTTCTTTGAATAGGGAAAGATTCCTAACCCATTTATTATAAATCTAACACAATCGACTTTATATTGCCTATTAACAAACACTGTCGTCTTATGTCTATTTTTAGGTTGTAACTTTCTTTGGATTACATGGGATATTTATTACTTGATAAACTCATGAAGAAAAAGAAAGTTATGTGAGTTTGTACATAACATTATCATTATAGAGTTGCAAACAATGAAGCATATAATAATAGGGTTTAGAGGAAATTTATAAAGATACTCTAGATTGACAAAAATAACCTATTTTGATAAGAACATTATTATCAAAATCAAGAGTCGAGTTGAAAAAGTGTCTTTATGTGTGTGTGGAATCTTTTATTGGTTATTTTATAGATATTAATTTGAATTTATTTATCAGAGAATCAAAATAGGTCATCTAAAATAAATCTCTTTGATAAGTAATTTCGTTAACAACGATTGGCAACTATACTTTTATTGGCATTAGAAATGTAAAAAACCAATGTCTATCTATTCATTAAATAGGGGCCTGCATTTTTCCTCATTGAGACTATTGTTAGAGTCATTACTTCGCTCCATAGATTATGGCAAGATGGTAGATAATATTTTCTTGGTGAGATATATATTCAGATGCAAACTTGTTTTTGAGCCTACAGGTTAGCCTTCAAGGGAAAATCAAGCTCTTCTATGACTTAGCTCATGAACAGAAAAAGTGTGACTAAGAATAAAGAATGTAGAATAAGAACCATTCTATATGAAATATACAATAAGAAATTTTGTTCTATTCATAATTGGGTAAATACTAATGTATTAGAGAAAATGTGATTAAAGGAATGCAAATATAAATAAAAGCACCCAAAGCACATAATCAAACAAGCATATAAGATTAGACAATAAGAAAAATATAAAATTTAAAGGATGCAAACCTTCTACACCCAAGAAGCTCTCATTGATATTTGGATGTGTCCAAGATTTTGGATGTGTGCTAAAAGATGTTGCTCAAGCTTCATTATTTGGGATGATTTCCGCATTATGATGATATGGTTTGATGTTTTGGCTCTCAAAATGACATTATAACAATATTTCAAAAATGGATAAATTATGAAGGGAAGAGGGTTCCATTTATAGGCAAAGAGGAGGGCAAATGAAGGACTAGGAATTGAAACTTTATGGATGGCCAAGATGCATTTGAGGGAGAGCACATGTATTGTGCTTCTTCAAATTCATAGCCTTGTAACAAGTGTCCAAGATATTTAGTTGAAGATTGAGATGAAAGAAAAAAAGAGTGACTTTACTTCTCTAATCTTTATGGTTAGGATTTTGCAAATGATTAGAAAAGGGATTAAGATTAACTAGTGAACAAGTGAGATATTTATGAAAATACAAGTGGGTGAGGATATTTTGGGTTGAATTTTAATTTTTTTTTAATTCAAAATGAATGAAAGTGGGTGAAAATATTTTGGGTTGAATTTTGAATTTCTTTTAATTCAAAATAAATGAGGATTTGGATAAAAGAAGCAAAGTGTGACTTTGCTTCCTTAAATCTTTATTAGGAAAATGTAAGTGGATGGGGATTAGGAGAGGATAAGGATTAATTAAGCCCAATAGGATATTTGCTTAATTAAAGTAGAATTAAGGATGCAAGTGGGATGAGTAGGAATATGCATGTGGGTGAGGATATTTGAGTTGAATTTTGAATTTCATTTAATTCAAAATAGAGGAGAGTGAAGTATTTAATTAAATACATAGATTTATTTAGATAAATTAACTTAATTAATTTATCTAGGGGGAAAATGAGGTATTTAATTAAATACATAGGTCTATTTAATTAAATAGATTTTAGACATTAGATAAATCAAATTAATTTATTTATCTAGGGGGATTAGTAAAAAGGGGGAATTAATTAAATATATATTTTATTTAATTAGTATCGCAATTATAAAAGAAGAACAATTTGATCATTAATTAACTAAAACATAAATATCTATTTAATTAAATAGGACAACGTTGTTAGATAAATTAAATAAATTAATTTGTTTAATACTATAGAATATGAGTAATAAATTAATTATGCTTCAGATTTGGATGTCTATATTTTACCCCTTTTTGACATGGTGTTACGAAGTAGCATCATTTCAAAGAAGATTAAGACATAGAGCTAGGAAGAAGATGAATCGATTAGAAAATGTGCCCTATTCATTTAAAAGGATAATTAAGAGGAAAGATGGTGGGAGATGAGGATAACGATACTAATGTATGAGAGAAAATGTGATTAAAGGAATGCAAATAAAAATAAAAGCATTCAAACCACATAATCAAACAATCATATAAGATTAGACAATAAGAAAAATATAAAATCAAAAGGATACAAACCTCCTACACCCAAGAAGATCTCTTTGATATTTGGATGTGTCCAAGATTTTGGATGTGTGCTAAAAAATATTGCTCAAAATTCATGATTAGGGATGATTTTTGCAGTATGATGGTATGGTTTGATATTTTGGCTCTCATAATGATATTATAATAATACTTCAAAAATGAATAATTTATGAAGCGAAGAGGAGGGTTCTATTAGATTGGGTGGTAGCCATTGTACCAAAAGCACAAACTGTTAATGCCCGATACAACCACTAGACTTATAGAATCCACACAAGGTTGTTAAACCCTTGTCACCATCCACTGCATGGCCTAACTGAGACCAAGGGCACACACCTTGCAACAATCCCACCCTCAGGACATGCATGGGGTTGGAACCTATGACCTTAGCTCTGATACCAATTGTTAGATTGGGAGGTAGCAATTGCACCAAAAGCTCAAATTGTTAATGCCTAATACAACCACTAGACTTATAGAGTCCATGAGGTTGTTAAACCCGTGTCACCAATCACTGCATGGCCTGACTGAGACCAAAGGAGCACACCTTGCAATAGGTTTCATTTATAGGCAAAGTAGAGGACAAATAAAAGGTTAGGATTTGAAACTTTGTGGATGACAAAGATGCATTTGAGGGAGAGCACATAGATTATGTTTCTTCAAACTCATAGTCTTGTGACAAGTGTCTGAGATATTTAGTTGAAGATTGGGATGAAAGAAGCAAAGTGTGACTTTTCTTCCCTAATCTTTATGGCTAGGATTGTGCAAATGGTTAGAAAATGGATTAGGATTAATTAGTGGATAAGTGAGATATTTAGGAAAATGCAAGTGGGTGAAGATATTTTGGGTTGAATTTTAAAAAAAAATTAAAATTCAAAATGGAAGAAAGTGGGTGGGGATATTTTTGGTTAAATTTTAAATTTATTTTAATTCAAAATAAAGGAAAGTGGGTAAGGATATTTTGGGTTGAATTTTTATTTTTTATTTTTTTAATTTAAAATGGAGGAAAGTGCATGAGGATATTTTGGGTTGAATTTTGAACTTCTTTTAATTCAAAATAGAGGAATATTTGGATGAAAGAAACAAATTGTGACTTTCCTTCCTTAAATTTTTATTAGGAAAATGCAAGTGGATGAGGATTGGGAGAAGATAAGGATTAATTAAGCCAAATAAGGCATTTGCTTAATTAAACTATAATTAAAGGGTGCAAGTGAGATGAGTAGGATTATGCAAGTGGGTGAGGATATTTGGGTTGAATTTTGAATTTATTTTAATTCAAAATAGAGGAAAGGAGGGTAATTCATTAAATACAAAGGTTTATTTAAATAAATAAATTTTAGACATTAGATAAATTTACTTAATTAATTTATCTAGGGAGAAAATGACCTTTTTTAATTAAATACATACGTTTATTTAATTAAATAGATTTTAGACATTAAATAAATTAACTTAATTAATTTATCCAAGAGAGAAATAAGGCATTTAATTAAATATATGTGTTTATTTAATTAAATAGATTTTAGACATTAGATAAATTAAATTAATTAATCAGAGATTAGTAAAAATAGGAAATTAATTAAATAGATAGACTATTTAATTAATATGGTAACTATAGAAGAATATGAATTTGATCATTAATTAAATAAAACATAAATATTTATTTAATTAAATAGGATAATGATATGAGATAAATTAAATTAATTAATTTACCTAAGACTATAGAAGATAAGTAATTAATTAAATGAATTAATTACATTACAAATTTGGATGTCTACATTTTGCCCTTCTTTGACATGGTGTTACAGAGTATCATCATTTCAAAGAAGATTAAGACATATAGCTAGAAAGAAGATGATTCAATTAGAAATGATGCCCTAGTCATTTAAAATGGTGACTAGAAGGAAAGATGGTGGGTGATGAGAATAAGAATACTAATGTATGAAAGAAAATGTGATTAAAGGAATGTAAATATAAATAAAAGCACTCAAAGCATAGAATCAAACAAGTATATAAGATTAGACAATAAGAAAATATAAAACCAAAAGGATGTGAATCTCCTACACCCAAGAAGCTCTCCCTGATATTTGGTTGTGTCCAAGCTTTTGGATGTGTGGCTAAAGGTGTTGCTCAAGCTTCATGATTTGGGATTATTTCTGCATTATGATGGTATGGTTTGATATTTTGGCTCTCAAAATGACATTATAATAATACTTCGAAAATAGATAATTTGTGAAGCGAAGATGGTTCTATTTATAGGCAAAGAGGATGGAAAATGAAGAGCTAGGAATTGAAATGTTGTGGATGACCGAGATGCATTTGAAGGGGAGCACATGGATTGTGTTTTTTCAAATTCATAGCCTTGTGACAAGTGTCCAAGATATTTAGTTTAATATTGGGATGAAAGAAGCAAAGTGTAACTTTGCTTACCTAATATTTATGGTTAAGATTGTGCAAATGATTAAGAAATAGATTATGATTAATTAGTGGACAAGTGAGATATATGGGAAAATGAAAGTGGGTGAGGATATTTTGGGTTAAATTTTGAATTTCTTTTAATTCAAAATGGAGGATATTTTGGCTTGACTTTTAAATTTCTTTTAATTTAGAATAAAAAAGGATTGAGACCAAAGAAGCAAAGTGTGACTTTTCTTCTATAAATCTTTATTTAAAAAAATGCAAGTGGATGAAGACTAGGAGATAATAAGGATTAATTAAGTCAAATAGGATATTTATTTAATTAAAGTAGAATTAAAGGGTGCAAATGGGATGAGTGGGAATATGCAAGTGGGTGAGGATATTTTGGTTAAATTTTGAATTTCTTAATTCAAAATAGAGGAAAGTGGGGTGTTTAATTAAATACATAAATTTATTTAATTAAATAGATTTTGGACATTAGATAAATTAACTAAGTTAATTTATGTAGGGGAAAATGTGGTATTTAGTTAAATACATAGGTTTATTTAATTAAATAGATTTAGACATTAGATAAATTAAATTAATTAATTTATCCAAAGAGATTAGTAAAAGGAGGGAATTAATTAAATACATATGCTATTTAATTAATAAGGTAACTATAAAAGAATAAGAATTTGATCATTAATTAAATAAAATACAAATGTCTATTTAATTAAATAGAATAACAATGTTTTGATTAAAAAATAGTCAAAATGAGGGGGTTGACCCATAACAATAGACATTTGTGTTGTGAATAGGATAACAATGTTAGATAAATTAAATAAATTAATTACTTAAGACTATAAAACATGAGTAATTAATTAAATGAATTAATTATGTTTTAGTTTTGATTATGTATATTTTACCCCTCCATTTCAAAGAAGATTAAGACATAGAGCTAGGATGAAGATGATCCGATTAAAAAAGATGCCCCAATCATTTAAAATTATGATTAGGAGGAAATTTGGAGGGAGATGAGGATAAGATACTAATGTATGAGAGAAAATGTAATTAAAGAATATAAATAAAAGCACTAAAAACCAAAATGGTCCAAACCTCCTACACCCAAGAAGCTCTCCTTGATATTTGGGTGTGTCCAAGATTTTGGATGTGTGCTCAAAGATGTTGCTCAAGCTTCATGATTTGGGATGATATTTGCATTATGATGGTATGGTTTGATGTTTTGACTCTAAAAATGACATTATATTAATACTTCAAGAATGTATAATTTATTAAGGAAATAGGGTTCCATTTTTATGCAAAGAGGGGGGCAAATGAAGGGTTAGGATTTGAAACTTTGTTGAATGCCAAGACGCATTTGTGGGAGAGGACATGGATTGTGCCTTCTTCAAACTCGTAGCCTTGTGACAAGTGTTCAAGATATTTATTTGATGATTGGGATGAAAGAAGTGAAGTGTGACTTTGCTTCCCTAATCTTTATGGTTAGGATTGTGTAAATGATTAGAAAATGGATTATGATTAAATAGTAGACAAGTGAGATATTTAGGAAAATGCAAGTGGGTGAAGATATTTTGGGTTGAATTTTCAATTTCTTTTAAGTCAAAATGAAGGAAAGTGGGTGAAGATATTTTGACATGAATTTTGAATTTCTTTTAATTCAAAATGGAGAAAAGTGTGTACGGATATGTTGAGTTGAATTTTGAATTTTTAAAAAAAAATTCAAAATGGAGGAAAGTGGGTGAGGATATTTTTGGTTGAATTTGAATTTGAATGTCTTTTAATTCAAAATAAACAAGGATTTAGATGAAAGAAGCAAAGTGTGACTTTGCTTCCCTAAATCTTTATTAGGAAAATGCAAGTGGGTGGAGATTAGAAGAGGATAAGGATTAATTAAGTCAAATAGGATATTTGATTAATTAAAATAGAATTAAGGGTTGTAAGTGAGATGAGATAAGATAAGACAAGATAAGATAAGATAAGATAAATTTATTAATGTCCAATGGAAGACCAACAAGGGTCTATGGGACAAGAAACAAAAATCCAAAAAACAAAAAACCAATGGACCACCAAACAATGGTCAGGGGAACATGCAAAAAGAACAAGGAACAAAATAAAAAGAAGCAGAGAACAAAGAACTACCAGGGCAAGGACTAGGGGTCCTTCCCGGGTGAAAAGTAATCCAACACAGAAGGATAGTGACTTGAAAGAATAAGGGTATGGACTCATCGCCGTGATATGTTGGTGGTCTATTGCTGATGAGTAGAAGCACTGCGAGGTCTCACGGATCTGGAGTGACCGATGGTGGAGGCACATGAGGGTCGCTTCACACCCTGAGCCAGGGGTGAGGGCGAGAAGAAGTCCATAATGAGCTGCTTAGTGACCAGCTTCTAGGAAAATAGAAGTTGTAGGGTAAGGTCACGGAGCTGAACTGTCTCCATAAATAGAGTGCCAGACATCTCTGGTCAGAGTAACAAAAGAAAGAAGTCAAGGAGCTACAATCTTTGAATAAGCAATAGAATCTCCCTCTGATCTCATAGTATATAGGGCAGTGGAAAATAAAATGTGTCTCGGTCTCAATCTCAGACGATGTGCATAAACTATAGATGTGATCCTCTCTGTTAATGTGATGATTAGTCTGTGCTCGCAAGCAGTGAGAGCCGACTCTGAAAGATCCCAGCGTGATCTAGAGAGTATGGCACCAACGTTGTAATAAATATCTGGGTCAAATGATGATCCCATCCTAAATGTTTAAGAAGTGCTCAGCATAAAATGTCATCCTTGGACATAAGCCCCCACTAGGGTTGGTCCAGTTCGAGATGATGTACTACATGTATATGTCAAGTCTGACATGCTCATTCAACTCATGTCTGGAGAGGAGAAGATGAGCTAGAGCATCCAAAGAAAACTAAAAGGGGGGTAGGTGATCCATATCAATCCCGATGGAACCCAAAAGGGAAGTGGCCTAGGCATACTAGAAACGAGCTCTAGGGGAGGTGTCAAATCTAGCCAGCTCAACAAAAGAGCAATAGGTGAGGTAAGAGTATCTACTCTGGCCATCCAAAGAGTCTGTGAAGCAACGTAAGCGGTGAAGAAACCAAACCAGGTTGCAGATGGCTCCCAATCTAAAGGGATGAGCCCCAAACTCAGCTAGGATTATACTAATATGCAAGTCTCAAACTAAAGTGGGGACCGAAGAACTTAACCCTAAGGTATGTGTATGCAGAGGCAATCTCGATCTCCTGTCCCTAGAAGTAGAAGTGTAAATGTGAGGTCTTCAAGTAGTTGAAGACCATGACTCGTGTCTTCCCCGATTAACCACAAGCTATCTCAAATCACAAAAGGAGGCTAAGATATCAAGGATTCTCTGGAGACCCTCAGGTGAGGAGGCTAAGAGAATCATGTCATCAGCAAAAAGAAGAATGGAAACTAAGACTTGGTGTAAATAGAAGTCATCACCTGGGAGAGATGAGTCTCTAATGAAACCCCCAAGCTCATCAATGTAGATGCCAAATAAGGTGGGGAAAGGGGGCATCCCTATTTCACCCCAATAGTGCTCTTAATAGGATCTGAGAAGCCCTTTGGGGTCCTAAATCTGCCCTCAACACACTCATAAAGTCTCATAATAGCAGTCAAAAGAATCTCAGATATCCCAATGTCTCTAACTCTCTGAAAAAGGGCCACCTGGGGGACGAAATCAAACGCCTTACGAAAGTCAATGAAGTAGCAATAGACTTTCATAGAGCAATAGTGAGCCTCCTCAATGATTGCCCGTAGTGTCAAAATATGGTCCATGGTTTGGTAATCTGCACGGAAACCAGCTTGACCTCTAGCCCTGCAGTCCAACCTGTCAAGTTGCAAAGAAAGGATAGTGTTCAATGTCGTGGCATAGAGTTTGGAAAAGGTATGTCCAATCATGATGGTTCTATAGTTGTCGGGGTCCGAGATTGATCCATTCTTGTGGATCGGATGGATCACATGTCTCATCCAAGCCTCAGGGAAACCAGTGCAAATCATGATGGTTCAGAGAAGGAATATGCAAATGGGTGAGGATATTTGGGTTGAATTTTGAATTTCTTTTAATCTAAAATATATGAAAGCGAGGTATTTAATTAAATACATAGGTTTATTTAATTAAATAGATTTTAGACATTAGATAAATTAATTTAAATAATTTATCTTGGGGAAAAATGAGTATTTAATTAAATACATAGGTTTATTTAATTAAATAGATTTTTTATATTAGATAAATTAACTTAATTACTTTATCTAGGGGGAAAATGAGGCATTTAATTAAATACTTAAGTTTATTTAATTAAATAGATTTTGGACATTAGATAAATTAAAATAATTAATTTATTTAGAGGGATTAGTAAAAATAGGCGAATTAATTAAATAGATAGGTTATTTAATTAATAGGGTAACAGTAAAAGAATAAGTATTTTATCATTAATTAAGTAAAATATAAATATCTATTTAATTAAATAGAATAACAATGTTAGCTAAATTAAATAAATTAATTTACCTAAGACTATAGAAGATGAGTAATTAATTAAATGAATTGATTACATTTCATATTTGGATATCTACATTTTGCCCATCTTTGACATGGTGTTACAAAGTAGCATCAATTCAACGAAGATTCAGAAATAGAGCTAGGAAGAAGATGATTTGATTAGAAAAAGATGCCCCAGTCATTTAAAAGGGTGACTAAGAGGAAAGATGGTGGGAGATGAGGATAAGGATACTAATGTGATTAAAAAAATACAAATATAAATAAAAACAATCAAAGCATATAATCAAACAAGTATATAAGATTAGATAATACCAAAAACATAAAACCAGAAAGATGCAAAACTCCTACATCCAAGAAACTCTCCTTGATATTAGGATGTCCAAGATTTTAGATGCGTGCTCAAAGATGTTGCTCAAACTTTATGATTTGTGATGATTTCTGCATTATGATGGTTTGGTTTGATGTTTTGGCTCTCAAAATAACAATACATAAAGAAATAATAATTTATGAAAGGAGTATGGTTCTATTTGTATGCAAAGAAGAGGGTAAATGAAGGGCTAAAATTTGAAACTTTGTGGATGACCAAGACGCATTTGAGACAAAGAACGTGGATTGTACTTCTTCAAACTCAGTCTTATAACAAGTGTCCAAGATATTTAGTTGAATATTAGGATGAAAGAAGCAAAGTGTGACTTTTCTTCCCTAATCTTTATGGTTAGAATTGTGCAAATGATTAGGAAAGAGATTATGATTAATTAGTGGACAAGTGAGATATTTAGGAAAATGCAAGTGGCTGAAGATATTTTAGTTTGAATTTTGAATTTTTTTAAATTCAAAATGGAAGAAAGTGGGCAAGGATATTTTGGGTTGAATTTTGAATTTCTTTTAATTCAAGATGGAGAAAAATTGGTGGGTGAGGATAGTTTGAGTTGAATTTTGAATTTCCTTTTATTCAAAATAGAGAAAAGTCGGTGAGGATATTTTGGGTTGACTTTTGAATTTCTTTTAATTCAAAATGGAGGAGGATTTGGATGAAAGAAGCAAAGTGTCACTTTGCTTCCTTGAATCTATATTAGGAAAACACAAATGGATGGTGATTAGGAGAGGATAAGGATTAATTAAGGCAAATAAAATATTTGCTTAATTAAAATAGACTTAAGGGGTGCAAGTGGGATGAGTAGGAATATGCAAGTGGGTGAGGATATTAGGTTGAAATTTGAATTTTATTTAATTCAAAATAGAGGAAAATGAGGTATTTAATTAAATACATATGTTTATTTAATTAAATATATTTTGGACATTAGATAAATTAACTTAATTAATTTATCTAGGGGGAAAATAAGGTATTTAATTAAATACATATGTTTATTTTATTAAATAGATTTTGGACATTAGATATATTAACTTAATAAATTTATCTAGGAGAAAATGAGATATTTAATTAACTAATTATGTTAATTTAATTAAATAAATTTTGGACATTAGATAAGTTAACTTAATTACTTTATTAAGGGGGAAAATGAGGTATTTAGTTAAATACATAGGTTCATTTAATTAAATAGATTTTGGATATTAGATAAATTAAATTAATTAATCTATCTAGGGGTTAGTGAAAAGGGGAGCATTAATTAAATAGATTTACTATTTAATTAATAGAGTAACTATAGAAGAATAATAATTTGATCATTAATTAACACATAAATGTCTATTTAATTAAATAGGATAACGGTGTAAGGTAAATTAAATTAATTAATTAATCTAAGATTATAAAAGATGAGTAATTAATTAAGTGAATTAATTATGTTTCAGATTTTGATGTCTACATTTTACCCCTCTTTGACATAGGTATTATTGAATAGCATCATTTAAAACAAGATTAAGACATAGAGCTAAGAAGAAGATGATTCGATTAGAAAAGATGTCCTAGTCATTTGAAAGGGTGATTAAGAGGAAAGATGGTAAGAGATGGAGATAAGGTTACTAATGCATGAGAGAAAATGTGATTAAAGAAATGCAAATATAAATAAAAATACTTAAAGCACATAATCAAACAAGCATATAAGATTAGACAGTAAGAAAAACATAAAATCAAAAGGATGTAAACCTTCTACACCTAAGAAGTTCTCCTTGATATTTGGATGTGTCCAAGATTTAGATGTGTTCTCAAAGATGTTGCTCAAACTTCATGATTTGGGATGATTTCAACATTACGATGGTATGGTATGATATTTTGGATCTCAAAATGACATATAACAATACTTCAAGAAATGTATAACTTGTGAAGGGAAAATAGTTCTATTTATAGGCAAAGAAGAGGGAAAATAAAGGGTTAGGATTTGAAATTTTGTGGATGACCAACAGCATTTGAGGGAGAGCACATGTGTTGTGCTTCTTCAAACACATAGTCTTGTAACAAGTGTCCAAGATATTTAGTTGAAGATTATGATAAAAAAACAAAGTGTGACTTTGCTTCCCTAATCTTTATGGTTAGGATTGTGCAAATGATTAGGAAAGATATTAGAATTAATTCATAGACAAGTGGAATATTTAGGAAAATATAAGTGGGTGAGGATATTTTGTGTTAAATTTTGATTTATTTTTTTTTAAATTCAAAATGGAGGAAAGTTGGTGAAGATATTTTGGATTAAATATTGAATTTCTTTTAATTCAAAATGGAAGAAAGTGGGTAAGAAAATTTTGGGTTGAATTTTGATTTCTTTTTAATTCAAAATGGAAAAAATTGGGTGAGGATATTTTGAGTTAAATTTTGAATTTATTTTAATTCAAAATAAAGGAGAATTTGAATGAAAGAACCAAAGTGTCATTTTGCTTCCCTAAATCTTTATTAGGAAAATGCAAGTGGATGGGGATTAGGAGAGGATAAGGATTAATTAAGCTAAATATGATATTTTCTTAATTAAAGTAGAATTAAAGGGTGCAAGTGAGATGAGTAGGAATATGCAAATGGGTAAAAATATTTGGATTAAATTTTGAATTTATTTTAATTCAAAATAGAGGAAAGTGGGGTATTTAATTAAATACATATGTTTATTTAATTAAATAAATTTTGGACATTAGATAAATTAAATTTATTAATTTATTGAGGGGGATTAGTAAAGGGGGGTAATTAATTGAATAGCTAGACTATTTAATTAATAGGGCGAGTATAAAAGAATATGAATTTGATAATTAACTAAATAAATCATATACATCTATTTAATTAAATATGATAGCGATGTTAGATAAATTAAATAAATTAATTTATCTAAGACTGTAGAAGATAACTAATTAATTAAATGAATTAATTATGTGTTAGATTTTGATGTCTATATTTTGCCCTTTTTTAACACAGCGTTGCAGAGTAGCATCATTTCAAAGAAGATTAGGACATATAGCTAGGAAGAAGATGATTCAATTAGAAAAAATGTCTCACTTATTTAAAAGGGTGACTAGGAGGAAAGATGGTGTGAGATAAGGATAATGATACTAATGTATGAGATAAAATATTATTAAATAAATGCAAATATAAATAAAAACTCTCAAAAGATATAATCAAACAAACATGTAAGATTAGACAATAAAAAAAGCATAAAACCAAAAGGATGCAAACCTCCTACACCCAAGAAGCTCTTGATATTTAGATGTGTACAAAATTTTAGATGTGTTGTCAAAGATATTCAAACTTCATGATTTGTGATGATTTACGCATTGTGATGGTATGATTTGATGTTTTGGCTCTCAAAATGGCATTATAACAATAATTCAAGAATGAAAAATTTGTGAAGGGAAAATTATTCTATTTATAGGCAAAGAGGAGGGAAAATGAAGGGTTATGATTTAAAACTTTGTGGATGGCCAAGATGTATTTGAGAGAGAGCATATGAATTGTGTTTCTTCAAACTCATAGCCTTGTGACAAGTGTCTAAGATATTTAGTTGAAAATTAGTATGAAAGAAGCAAAGTGTGAGTTTGCTTCCATAATCTTTAGAAAAAAGATATTAGGATTAATTAATGGATAAATGAGATATTTATAAAAATGCAAGTGGTTGAGGATATTGAAGGTTGAATTTTGAATTTATTTTAATTCAAAATGGAGGAGAGTGAGTGAGGATATTTTGAGTAGTGTACAATAGTGTATATATTTAAAATAGTGTACAATAGTTTTTAAAAAGTGTAAAATAGTTTAAAATATTGTAAAATAGTGCAAAATAATTTAAAATATTTTAAAATAGTTTAAAATAATTTAAAATAGTGTGAAATAGTTTAAAATAATGTAAAATAGTTAAAATAGTTTAAAATAGTGTAAATAATTTAAACTAGTGTAAAATTGTTTAAAATAGTGTAAAACAATGTAAAATAGTTTAAAATGGTGTAAACTAGTGTAAAATGGTTTAAAACTGTGTAAAATAGTTAAAAAATTCAAAATAGTAAAAGTGTATAAATATAAAATAATTTATATAAAAATTTATAAAATTTATTTTAAACTATTTTTTTGTAATATAATAATTTTACATTATTTTAAACTATTTTACATTTATTTACAATATTTTACATTATTTTACACTATTTTACACTATTTTAAATTATTTTACTCTATTCTAAATTATTTTACCTTATTTTTAACTATTTCATATTATTTTAAACTATTTTAAAATATTTTACACTATTTTAAATTATTATTTTTTAACTATTTTACATTATTTTAAAAAAATTTAAACTATTTTACAATATTGTAAACTATTTCAAACTATTTTACACTATTTCAAACTATTTTACACTATTTCAAACTATTTTACACTATTTCAAACTATTTTAAACTATTTTATAATATTTTATATTATTTTAAACTATTTTACATTGTTTTCAACTATTTTTTACAAAATTTTTTTATGAATAGTGCCTTTTCTATTAAAAAATATTAAAGTTACATATCCACAAAAAAGGGGCC
Organism: Thuja plicata; assembly: GCA_018584345.1. Taxonomy (NCBI): domain Eukaryota; kingdom Viridiplantae; phylum Streptophyta; class Pinopsida; order Cupressales; family Cupressaceae; genus Thuja; species Thuja plicata. The sequence continues at coordinate 473,370 of MU228389.1, read as the reverse complement.
AGGGGATATAGAAATCACCCCGCAGAGTTCACACAGCAAAGCCGAAAACAAAGACTATTCATCAAAAAAATATAAAGCCATTAGGCAGCAATAGCAGTAGCAGAAGGTGGAGGATCTTTATCATCAGATCCCCACACCTTAGTGGGATTGACAGGAGGGTCGGGAAGCGACCAACCATCATCATCTTCTTTTTCTTTTTCTTTTTCTTCCGCCCTGGGCGGGGAGATAGCAAGAGCCAAGCGGGGAAACTTGGAAGAGGTGGCAGGAGGCCAATCCCAACCATGGCGAGCACCAGGAGCATCAGGAGGGGCAGACTGCGCCAGAACCGGTGCCCACCCAGAAGGTCGAGGAGGCAGAGAAGCCGAGCGGCACCGCCATCCGTCCCCACCACCTCTCGGAGAGTGGTGACGAGGAGCCTGGGACCGAGGAGTGTGCGAGCGGCGCGCTGAAGAACTGCGCCCGCAGCGGTGGCCTCTGGGAGGCGTACCCTCGGCAGAAAGGGCATTCGGAGGAACCCGAGCCACAGTGCAAGGAGCATTTCC
>MU228389.1:445353-455574 GCA_018584345.1 Thuja plicata | reverse complement strand
AACATAAATGCGGATCCGACATAACAATAAAAGCAGGAAAAGGGAATTAAGAAACGAATACACCTGTCATTCACTGGAAACCTTTCGCCGGCGGTGAGAGACGCAGGGAAGGCTCAGAGTCCAACGCCGTATTCGCTGTCCTCCGTCTTTTTAATTAATTAATAAATATTATCATTATTATTTCTACTGAGAAAATGGATATGTTCGCAGTGGTTTTAGTACTATTTTAAATTAATATTATACTATTTTATACTATTTCACATTATTTTAAAATATTTTATTTTTAAAATTATTTTAATCTATTTTACATTATTTTAAATTATTTTGTACTTTTTTACAATATTTTAATCTATGTTTACACTAATTTAAACTATATTACACTATCTAACATTATTTTACACCATTTTATAATATTTTAAATTGTTTTACGCTATTTTAAATTATTTTAAAATAGTTTATATTAATTTATACTATTTTAAATTATTTTATAATATTTTAAATTATTTCATACTATTGCACACTATTTTAAATTATTTTATACTATTTTAAACTTTTTTATAATATTTAACTTTAATTTACACCATTTTAAACTTTTTAAAATTATTTTACACTATTTTAAACTATTTGACAATACTTTAAACTATTTTACACAAATTTAAACCATTTTACAGTAATTTACATTATTTTACACTATTTTATAATATTTTAAACTATTTTACACTATTTTCAATTATTTATAATATTTTAAACTATTTTACACTATTTTCAATTATTTTACATTTTTCTACACTATTAAAACTCTTTGAAATTATTTTAAATTATTTGATATTATTTTAAATTATTTTACACTATTTTACACTATTTTAAACTATTTTATACTATTTTACATTATTTTAAATTATTTTATAGTATTTTAAACTATTTTACACTATTTTATACTATTTTACATTGTTTTACATTATTTTAAACTATTTTACGCTATTTTATACTATTATAAATTATTTTTACACTATTTTATACTATTTTAAATTCTTTTATACTATTTTACACTATTTTAAACTATTTTACATTATTTTTATTTATTTTACACTATTCTAAATCATTGTAAACTATTTTACACTATTTTAAAATATTTTGCACTACTTTACACTATTTTAAATTATTTTATAATATTTAACTTATTGAAACTATTTTATACTATTTTACACTATTTTATACTATTTTAAACTATATTAAAGTATTTTACATACTATTAAACTAGTTTACAATATATTAAACTATTTTACACTATTTATAATTATTTTAAATTATTTTTCACTATTCTACACTATTTTAAACTATATTAACTATTGTACATTACTATGAACTATTTTACAATTTTTAAAAACTATTTTATTCTATTTTACACTTTTAAAGTATTTTACATTTTTTACACTATTTAAATTATTTTACATTATTTAACACTATTTTGCACTATTTTAAATTATTTTACACAATTTTAAAATATTTTACATTAGTTTTAATATTACACATTATTTTGAATTATTTTAAACTATTTTACACTATTTTAAATTATTTTAATTTATTTTTTAACTATTTTACATTATTTTACAATATAATAAAATATTTTACACTATTTTACATTATTTTACACTATTTAAACTATTATACTATAAAATAGTGTAAAATATTATAAATTTTTCATATTATTTTACAATATTGAAATAGTGTAAAATATTATAAAATAGTGTAAAATAATGTAAAAAAGTTTAAAATAGTTTAAAATAATGTAAAATAATATAAAATAGTTTAAAATAGTTTAAAATAATTTAGAATAGTTTAAAATAGTGTAAAATAATATAAAATATTTTATATTAATTTACACAATTAGTGTAAAACAATTAAAAAATAATGTAAAGTAGTTTAAAATAATATAAAATAGTTTAAAATAGTGTAAAACAGTTTAAAATATTTTAAAATAGTATAAAACAGTTTAAAATAGTGTAAATAATTTAAACTACTGTAAAATAATGTAAAATAGTGTAAAATAATTTAAAATAATGTAAAATAGTTTTAAATAATTTTAAAAATTATGAAATAGTTTAAAATATTATAAAATAATTCAAAATATGATAAAATAATGTAAAATAGTTTAAAATAGTGTAAAATAGTTTAAAATAATGTAAAATAATTTAAAATAATTTAAGCTATTTTAAATTATTATAAACTATTTTACTATATAATAAATTATTTTGTATTATATTAAACTATTCTACATTATATTAATTCAAAAGAGAGAAAAGTAGGTGGGTGAGGATATTTTAGATTAAATTTTGAATTTCTTTTAATTCAAAATAAAGGAAAGTGGGTGAAGATATTTTGAGTTGAATTTTGAATTTTTTATAAATTTAAAATGGACGAAAGTGTGTGGGTGAGCATATTTTGAGTTGAATTTTGAATTTTTTTTAATTCAAAATGGAGGAAAGTGGATGATATTTTGGATTTACTTTTGAATTTCTTTTAAATCAAAATAGAGAAGGATTTGGATGAAAGAAGTAAAGTGAGACTTTGCTTCCCTAAATCTTTATTAAGGAGTGTGAATGGGATGCGTAGGAAAATGCAAGTGGGTGAAGATATTTGGGTTGAATTTTTAATTTTTTTTTATTCAAAATAGATTAAAATTAGGTTTTGATTAAATACATAGGTTTATTTAATTAAATAGATTTTAGACATTAGCTAAATTAACTTAATTAATTTATCCACGGGAAAATGAGGTATTTATTTCAATACATAGATTTTAGACATTAGATAAATTAACATTATTAATTTATCTATGAGAAATGAGGTGTTTAATTAAATACATAAGTTTATTTAATTAAATAGATTTTGGACATTAAATAGATTAAATTTATTTATTTATTCAGGGGATTAGTAAAAGGGGGAATTAAAGAGATAAACTATTTAATTAATAGAGTAACTATTTAAGAATACGAATTTGATCATTAATTAAATAAAATATAAATGTTTATTCAATTAAAAATGTTAATATTTGTAACTTCAATTGTATGATCATTTAGAATACATATAATACTTTAATATTGATTAATACTAACATATATATATATATCACACACACACACACATATATAATGCAAACTTATATTATTCTAATATATAATTGATTAATGAAACATTAACAATTATAATGAATAGACATGTGTCGAAAAGGGACATGTCTCTCCTAGCCTCTTTCTCAATATAAATACCAGGAAGATTGTTGCATTTGAAAGACACAAAAAATCAGAAAGTGCTATTACATTTGCAGTGATCTTAAACTTAACATGGTATCATAGCTAGACTGCTAAAAACACTTACCTAATCAAATCCAGAAGCAAATAATTAATAATAATGTTGATAGACAAGCAATTAGAAGTTCCGCGCTTGAATTTGTAGATTCAGAAAAGTTTTTTGTGTTGCAGCCCTGAGGAAATTTGAGGGCACGTTCGTTGTGCATGATCTGCACACTATCCATGTTCAATGTGGGTCATGCCGCTTTGAGCCTGCAGAAGCTTTGTGTTGAAGTTCAAATTTTCTTTGAGCCACATATGGAGTATTTAATGTTGTGTGGAGATTTGAAGGGGCCAAAGGTCAATGGGGCCACGATGAATGGCTAACAAATATAAATATCGCCTCCATTTACAAGACACAGGGCGATCACATTGATTCCTTTTGACCGCATGGGCCATGTGGGAAATACACTATTCTCTCACTCCAAACACACTGTAGTGTGGATTGTAGAGTTGTCTGGCTGAGTACAATACTTTCTCACCGCATGGACTGAAAAGTTGGGGAAGATATGTGTAGACAGGCTCTGGGCGGGTGTTTGTGTAGCTTGTTTTGCTAACTCAGGAATGTCCATCCCTTAGTTGATAATGTTGGAGACTGCGATCTCTGCTTTGTTGGGAAGTATGGATCATGAGCCTGATTTGTACATTTCTACCGGATCCGCGGGCCTATGAGTAAATCATAATTTTTGTAGTAAGATCCAAGTGTCGATCTATGGTGATGGACTGCTTGAAGTCTTTGTCCACTTGAATAGGATATGTGCTACACTGGCTCGTGCTCAAGCAGGATGCAATCTGGGGAGATTATTGATCTATATCATATGTAACATGATAACTGTGAGTTGTATGTCATTCATAGAATATTGTTTGGAGCAGTTGTTGTAGACTGATTCATGGATTGAAAAATCACTTAAATTGGTGTAGGGTATATATAGATCAAACAATTACCCTCTTCACAATGCGGTGGAATTTTGGCATCATGTTAATAGTTTTATTATCGTTGGTTTCTCAATCACCTATGTTCGAATCACAAAGTATGAAATATACTCAAAATTGCTAATTGGCAATTACCGATGGGTTACAAATCATGTCTTGGTTCGAAGGTTCAAATCTTAACATCATCGATCATGGCAAGACTCCAAGTTAATGTAAAGATGAGTACGATACAAATTGATGGCTAAGTGCTAAGGGATAAACATTATGCACATTCACACATTAGACATAGTTTATAGCAAGTACCATTGTTCGCCAATGTATTAGAAGTTGTGAAAGATAATACACTCATAGTTATAATTGCATCTTCCAATGAAGATATTCTTGCTAATAAAGAAAGGACCCGACTCAGCAGCGAGTGTACCATTGGGCAGTGCACATAGTTTTCCCAAACTCCCAAATTAAAGAAAAGAGTTTGAAAGTGGATTTTTCTTGCGACATGCCGATAGTGGGTGGCTGTGAGATGAGATGTTATGCTTGGGAATGGATGAAGTTGAAGCACCATACAATTGTTGTGGTGAATATGCACATGATATATAATATGTCAGCGCTTCCAGAATATGCAATTCCATGGAGAACCAATGTGCCTCAAACCTGATGTTGGACTAAGTGTGATCAATGGGTATTTAAGTCTTTTTTTTTTGGTACTCAAAGTGCAATCTTAGAGAATTTCTCAATATATTCCTCTGCCCATGGCCATGGTGATTTTTTCAATGTGGGATCTGATTTTGCCTATATTGATATGTGCTTAGAGACATAAGACATGAATATTCTGGTAGACTATTACAACCTCGTTGGTCACAATCAAAGGGATTATCAATGCTATTACAAACCAAAACCATACAAAGTCATCATGGAATACATAGGCTATTGTATTATGGTTACCAAATAAGTTTGATTGGATTACTATTGTTGATAAATGCTTATATATAGTAATGATCGCAAATCATAAATATAGGCTCCTACTGATTCTCTTTATATCATCCTTTGACTATATGGGGAAAGCATGGTTTATGAGAATGAATTATTATCTTGAGAACAGGTGTATCAAATTATCGGTACTAGACATGTATTAAGGATTGCAGACATATGAGTCAATCTATCATTGGGATGGGAGTAAATTGATAGTAACAAACACAAAAGAAAATAACTTGGTGAAAGGCACTATTGATGAGAAGATGACCACTGACAATCAGATAATTAATGATGTGAGAATTTAATTGTTAATTTGTGGACTTTAAGTCTTAACTAAGACTCCTAAATGAAGAGGAATAATAGACACGAGTGTTGCAAAGTGACTCATCATTCCAAATAAATTTAAAAAAGAGGGATTGTTGTATCATGCAAGCCCGATGAAAGAATTATCTGTGTGAGTATCATCAATATAGGAGTGTAAAGGCCAATGCAAAGTGATTGTGAGTATGTAACATGGAATGGAAATATACATTTTCTAAAAAGGCATAATTCCTATTTGGGCTCACCTTATGGAAAGGAATATCTGAAATTTATAAAATATAAGTATTCCATGTTTTACTAATTGACATACCTTCAGGAGAGAAGCATAAGAAATTACATTCAAGGTAGAATGAACTTGATGTTTGCGATTGAATTGATGATTGAGATCAGTTTCAGAGGGAGTTTAACATTTCCTTGGACAAAGAGGTCTGAATGCTTATTTATGTTTCAGAAGAAGTCACATCATCATTAAGTCAGAGGATAAAACCACAACTTATTACATTCACTCATGTTACTATGGGATCAGACAAGTACATTTGTGTATGAGGAACTACTCCTACGAATAATGTTATGATCAAAATTTCAACATGATCATGTACCAGAGGATGAGAGTCTCTTGGAGAAAGAAATTTTTCATTATTGGGGCCATGTATGTTTTGTAACAGAGGGAGCTACTAGAGGATCTCCCAAAAATTGATTTTCAAGGATCTTAACCATTCTGATTGAAAAGGGCAAGCCATATCGAGATGGTTTACCTAGTGACCAGGAAACTATAAAAAAACCAAAGGATTGTGATTCAAATGATGTAGTTCCATACCAAAGAACAAAGGCACGACTTGTTGGCAGAAGGTTGATATTAGATTCTGAGGGAGTTTTGATAGTTCATCTAAAAGGAAGCTTGGACAAGGAGGTTAGGAGGTTGTTGCAAGACCTTAAAATTTAAAAGGGAGCATCTAAAGGAGCTGATTCATTCTGATTTCCAAGGAATTTGGTCATATTAGGAGTCAACAATAAAGATGGTTTTTGCAGTCAAGAGGATTATGATCATGAGATTGAGTCTCATGTGTGCTGGGTGAAATGTTATTATGCTAACTCCTACATAACTTGGGTTTCACCAAGAGTTATGCAAACTATATAAAGTGCATAAGTATGATATTCAAGGTACATTATCACTACAGAATAGATGGTTGATATTCTCACCAAGTCTCTTGCTAGAGATAACATTGTATACTTTCAAGATAAACTTGGTATGTTGGAGAATGAAGCCTTAGATGAAAATGAGGTTCAACATATGTGATATATTATTTTGTATGTTATTGCATTCTTCTCTTTGAGAGAGAAGTCTAAGGTGAAAGACCTTGTGTCCACCCTCTGGGATAAGCCACGGAGGATCCACTCTCTAATTTGAGTCAAGGTGGATATCATGTGTGTGACTCTATGACTTTATGGGCCCACCCATCTTGTGTACATTTATGAGAGGTGACGACTTCTTAGATAATGAACACTTGTATTTGATGTTACAAGGTGACAATATTGTAATAGAGATTTGTTATGGTAGACATTTTAATATGTCAGTGAATATATCATAATAAGGTTATATGTAAGGGGAATGTAATGTTCTCTAATTACTATATCCTGGTGTCACGATCTAAGGTGATATGAAAATCATGTATCATGATCTAAGGTGATTCCTCATATGGAGATTTTTTATGGTAGACATTTTGATATGTCAGTGCACATACCTTAATAGGGTTATATGTAAGGGGAATGTAATGTTCTCTAATTACTATATCTCAGTATCACAATTTGAGGTGATATGAAAATTAGGTATCATGTTCTAAGGTGATTCCTCGTATCATGATCTAAGGTGATGTGAAAACTAGGTATCATGATCTAAGGTGATTCCTTATATTACAATCTAAGGTAATATATAAAATCAGGTATCACATGTTCGGTGATTACTCATATCACATGTTAGGTGATATGTAAAACTTGGTATCACATGTTAGGTGATCCTTCATATCACAAATTATGTAATTTCTTTGTATCCATATGGATCATATTAGGATCCTTCTGAACTTAGTGTTACACATTGACTGGACCATATGAGAAATGTCACATAGTGGTATATCTCTACGTAAACTTAGTATCCATATGGCAGACATCATAAGACGTAATTTCATTACACATATCATGGATATTTGTGAGCTATGGTGAACATCATGTGACTTGATATACCTACATAAACCATATCTCTTGATATCAAAGTGAGGTGATATCTTCTCTCTTTCAAAATTAATGGATTTATTACCTTGATGAATTTTATCTTCTCTTATTAAGAGGGAGTGTTGATGTTTTGTATAGCTATTGTGAGGATCATAAGTGTTGACAAGGGAGACCACTACACATTATGTTTGATCATCCTCCCTATCTAAGAGGGAGTGTTAATGTTTGTAGCTTCAGTCGTATGATTATTTAGAATACATATAATACTTTAATATTGATTAATAATAATATATTGTATTTGTATATATATGTTGATAACATGTAACTAATTACATGTTTGACAATGTTAAGTTGAAGATGATGCAAAACATTAAATCAGTTAATGGTTTGTATTGTCATTGATGTCAACTTGATATCATCTGTATGGTCATACATATAATGCCAAAGACTTCAGAGAATCAATGTAATAAAGGTTATGCTTTCAGCAATACATAAAAGTCAAGTATTCACTAAGTGATAGACTACACTGGTGGAGTGCACACCATCGGTAAAGACAGATAAAAGTCACAGTGATGCCCGACGAGCAGAAGATAGTATTTCCTGATGAAACAGAATCAAAGGATGCTTGACGAGCTAAAAATAGTGTTGCCCAACGAGCAAGATCCAATGATGCCTGACGGACGGAGATCCTGAAGCTAACTGAAGCGACACTGATGGAACTAGCAGTTGTCACCGGCGATGAACTGTAGAATTGACCAACAGAACAGAGAGATCAGAAAATGATAAAATATCTAGTTGGCAGAGCTAAAAGATAGACTTAACTGGTTGTTTGATTTGTTTTATTCAACCATAGTTAAGTAAGTGATTTAAAGATGATTTACACAGTTGACAAGAAGATAACTATGAGATAAATCAGGAGTTAAAGCTGTAAATCAATTTCGCTGGATTATTTTTCACGCCAAGAATCAAGAACCAAGAATTAAGGAATATCATGTCTATTTAAGAGATAAGCATAATTCATTCTCTGTGTGGTCCATAAGCAATCAGATACACAGGGGAGTGAACTGATAGAAGATGCTAAAGAGAAATTGATGAAGGATTAACTTCATGCAGTCCTGATCAATCAAGCTAAGGGAGAGCTAAAGAATTCTGCAGACACCGACGGACAGAAAAGCACAGCATCACAGAGCAGAAAGAGTTAAGTACAAAGGAATTGTATTGATACATTGATCATAAAGATATTGTAAGTAAATAGATCTGAAAATCTGCAATTCAGTTGCATTAGAAACAGGTCATTTTCTTTCAGCTTAACCATTGAAGCATTAAGTCTCTTAACAGAGTAGGACTTAACAGTCTTTTGTAATTGAGGTATATCCTTACAGATTACCAGAAGGTTGACTCATGATAGTAGCACCGGTCTTACCTAAAGCCTATTGACAGTCTAAGAAGGAGGTTGATTCAAGGATGGTAGTAAGATTTGCATAAAGCCTATTGACAGTCATGAGACTGATTCAAGGATGGTAGCGTAGATGCCAAATACTAAGTGACAACCTATGTATTTAAAATCCTCTAACAAGGTCACACTTAATAGTGTGTTTGTAACCTTTAACAGGGTTGGTTCCTAACAGGGCTCACTTCAGAAGAGTGAAAATTTGGGGTACCGGTCCCAGTGGTTTTTCCCTTAACAGGGTTTCCATGTTAAAATCCTTGTGTTATGTGTGTATGGTTTATCACTTTATTGTTTTACATTCTACATATGCATTTATAGATTGACTGGTAGACTCTGCATATTTACTGAGTATTGGTAAATATAGTTTACTGCTTATCGGTTATCAAGGAGAATAAGGACAGACAAGGTAAACCAACAGATAGTTATTTGTTTCAAGTATTTCAAAGGCATGCATCTTGTTGGGACTTAATAATTTGAGAAGTATTGATTAGTGGATTAAATTTTAAATTGGATAAATTTCTGAGGCCACTGATTCACACCCCCCCCACTCTCAGTTATTACTAACAATTGGTATCAAAGCTTGTGTGCTTAGAAGGAAGGTTTCAAGACCTAAGTAAAAGATCACAAGATGAACAAATGAGATGTGCCCAAGTTGAACAAAGACAACTTTGCTTCATGGCAAAGCAGGATAAAGCTTCACTTATCAAGTATTGGAAATGATATTACTCAATACTTAGAAACTGAACATGTGTTTCCTAGAGGACCATTGATGGTGGATCAATTGAGAGTAAAGCATGAACATAACTGCATGGTTATAGAACTTTCAGCCTCACTCTCTGATGCTAAATTTGAGGATGTCAAAGATTGCAAAAATGCAAAGACAATGTGGGACAAATTGAAACTTGTACATGGAGGTGATGCAAATGTTCTGAGAGCCAAGGTAGAAAGCCTTAGAGGAAAGTTTGATGATCT
>MU228389.1:398741-415286 GCA_018584345.1 Thuja plicata | reverse complement strand
ATTAGGGATATGGAGGATTTAATAAATATAAATTTATTAAAAAGGGGATTTTGTGAGCCAAATGTATTTAAATGAAATACATTAGAATAGTATTTAAACTATTGATAAATACCAACTTATGAAACTAATTAATACTATGAATATTGTGGGCTAGACTATAAACTTTATGTAGCTCCAGCTAACATGCCAAATGAGAACAATGCAAATTATTTGGAGAAAATGAGGTAGACTATTCTATATTGACAAAAATCTCAATAAAATGGTTAATAATGAACTTTTTTTTTTGATAGATAAGTTTGGTTTTTTATTTGGGATCCTCGCCCTTGAGTCCCTCCATGGGCTATACAAACTTGGACATGGCTTAGCCACAATACAACTATAAAAAGGATACAATACATGTCGTCTTATCTTATATTACAAGAACCACACAAACCCAACGATATCCACTACAAAGCATACAGAAGCATCTAACACAAATCCTAAGACAAAAAGAAAACTATTAGTAAGGTGTGCTTTATCTTTCCCTCATCTCCTGCTTCTATATCTTCTATTGCCACTACCAGATTGATTGTGTCTCCATTGGTGGGCTACTAGGTTTCGATCAACAGAAGGATTTTGGCCTCTAAAGCCAGCAAGGAGGGCCTTTTTAATGTCTCTTTTTGAAATGAAGCCTAGTTGAAACCCAAAAGCCCATCATTTACTTCCCATGGGGCTTGTGGAGGAGAACTATTATTTTTTGACCATTCTATTTTCTGATTTCTACACCTTGATGGAGCATTGGACTTTGGTTCAATTAAACTTGAGGATGAAAAACCTCAAGGTCTTGAATTAGTGGAAAAAATGACACAACTCCTTGGATAAAATTCTTATAGAGATCACCACCGGGCATAGTTGATCTAATTTCAGATTGCAGTCAAAGATTCATTCTTCAAATTGGAGTGTCACATCTTGGCAATTTTGGGCATGTTGGGCAATTTCAAGATCAAATTCATCACTCTTGCATTCCAAACATGCCATACGAATTCAGCAGTGAAAAGCAATAGTTTTGAGGCAATTTTGGAAGATGTACTAGTGGTAAGTGCGCCAAATTTTGAGATTTCCTTCTCATGAAGTCAAATGAAAAATCCAACATGTATCATCAAAAGGAACTTACAAATCAACATTAATTTCTTAAGAACAAAGAAACAAAAACTCCTTTGGAATTTGAGGTAGAAGAAGTAAATATGGAAAGAGAGAGGAAATATAGAACAAAAGGCACATAATAATGTAAGAATCAAAAGGCAAATAATAATGTAAGAAATCTTAACAATCAAAATGACAAAGAAAGTTCTTTTGGAGCCAACGACGGTAACAACTATAAGCATAAAATTCATGCACAAAGAAACATGGTTAGGATTGTTGATAGACTTCTTCGTACTACTTTCATTTATTGGAAGAAGTCCCTATGGGGGAAGCACGAAGCTCAATGCAAGATGATATTACCTTATATCATGTAGAGTATAGAAATATCACTCTAGAGATTCAATAAGCAATGACTCATGGATTACATTAATATAAAGAGAGGTAGAAGTGGGTCAAGAATTGAGTCTAGGTCTCAACCAAGATAGAATGGTTGTTAACAAGCCTTGGGTAAGTTTACACTTCCCACTTTTGATGGTTATAATAAGTGTACTACTTTTTTTGTGGGTGCAAAAGTAGAAACATATCTTTGAAACCTATGACCAGGGATGAAGCCATCAAATTCATCACCTTCACTTGGAAGGCATGACACACACATGGTGATATCATGGGTTGGTTACCCAAGCTCATAGTCTGATTGACACAGATAATAATTTTTACAAAAGGTTGATTGAAAGGTTTGATAGAAAATATCCTAAAGTTCATTTTAGAGAGTTGGCCCAATTGAAGCAAGATGAAAGAGTAAAGGAATATGTAGAGGAATTTCAAAAAATTATTTGTAATGGTGTCTGATGTAAAAAAATGGGAATTAATTTCCCTCTTCATAGAATGGTTTACCTAACCTCATGGGGATTTGTTTAAGGCATTTGATCCATTGTCTTTATGAAGCTATTAAAAGAGCCCTGGACTTGGAGTCTATAGTACCAAATATAAATTTCTCTCAAAGATTCCAATATAGTACCCTAGAGTTGGAGCAATTGACGATAGTTTCATTTAAGAGTCCTATCCACAATCGTAGAACAAACCATCAAAGACAAACAGAAGATGAGATTAAGAATGATCTCAGAAGGAAGATTTTATGTTTAAATTGAAGAGAACCTTGTGAACTTGATTGTCAGTGTATGGGCAAGGGAAAAATTTATTATATTGAGGTAGTTTTTGGCGAGGAGGAAGAAAAAGAGGAACTTGAAATGCATTTAAATAACGGAGAAATATTTGTTTTTCTTTTAGGAGCACCTAGATACCATCCTTCTAGATATCAAGGTCCACTCTATGTGGAAGTAGAATTTCAATGCTCCTTGATAGTGGAGCCACTCATAGCTACATTAATGAAGGTTTGATAGCAGATAAAGGATTTAAAATTGAAGACTTTGAAGAACTTGATTTGACAGTAGTTCATGGAAATATAATCCCTTGCAAAAAGAAATTTAGACAGCTCAACATTCTCGTAGAGGAGCATTAGGTGTGTGATGACTTTTATAGTATTAGCTTAGTAGAAATAGACTTAGTTTTGGGCATTTAGTTGTTGTGTTCCCTTGAAGAAATCACTCACAACTTTCAATCTCTTGAATTTATGTTCCATTCTGAAGGAAAGGAGGTAACACTTAAGGAACTTCCTAATAAGAAAACCAACTTGATTGCTGCAAAAAGTATGTATCCAACTACAATCAGTCAGTTATATCTATAAAAACCCTTTGAACAAATCATTCAATTCACAACAAAGTTGGGTAGCAGAGGTATGTTGCAGTGAAATAGGATTTTCAAGAAATTATAGTAAAGCTCTGCAAGATCATTAGAGAGGAAATTTGAAGTTATACTTTGAAGATGTTTGTCAACCAAGCATGTAGAAGCAAATTGAGGAGGTTATATTTGGAGATGTTAGTCAGCCAAACGCATCAAGTGGATTAATGCATAAATATTCAAGGTTGATTTTGGATCCTAATAACTCCAAAAGTATTTAGTCAAGTGGAGAAGAAATTTTGGAGCATCTTAGTCATGATTGCTTGAGGACGGACTATAATGTTCCCTTTTTGAAATGTAGCCAAGTTGAAACCCAAATGTTCATCATTCAATTATTTTGTGCCTTGGAAATTTTACACTAGGAAAATGGGATTATAAATAATTCAAGAGGATCAAAATGTCATAAAAGGGGCCACACAAGTGTTATTATAAAATGTAATGATAATAAAGAGGGCCTAATAACTCTAGAAATATTCAATAAAGTGGAGAAGAAATTTTAGAGCATCTTAGTTGCGATTACTTGAAGACAAACAAACTTGGGAAGGGCAGACTGGAATGTTCCCTTTTTGAAATGAAGCCAAGTCAAAACCCAAATGCTCATCATTCCTTTCTTGTGGGCCTTGGGAATTTTGCACTTGGGAAATGGGAGTATAATAATAATTCAAGAGGATCATAATGTCATAAAATGTAACTGTTATTATAAAATGTTATTTTAATAAAGAGGGCCTAAATTAAAGTGAAATATAAACTTAGGTCTCCTATAATTAAAGTTTATTTTAAATGATTCCTTTAAAATATCGATCAAGAGCCATGAAGGAAATTCAAAGAGTTATGTCTTTTGGAGGAAAATTTTATATAAGAGAGGTCAAGCGAGGAGGAATATTAATCAACCATTTTATTTTCTGATGTCTACAACTTGATGGAGCATTGGGACTTAGGTTCAATTTAACTTAAGGATGAAAATCGTTTAAATCTGGAATTGGAGGACAAAAAACCCACACTTCCTTCAAGTGATTTTACATAGAGATCACCACTGGGCATACACGATCTAATTTCAGATTGCAATCAAAGATTTATTCTTCAAATTGGAGTGCCACATCTAGGAATTGGCTTAAATGAATCTACAAGACACAAAGTGGCAATTTTGGGCAGGTTGGGTGGCAATTTCAAGATCAAATTCAACTGTCTTTCATTCCTAAACATGTCATACCAATGGTGCAGTAAGAGGCAACAATTTTGAGTCAATTTTGAAAGATGTCCAAGTGGAAAGTGTGCCAAGTTTTTAGGGATAGACCATTGCCTTGAAAATGATTTTGACAATTGGAGAGCAGATTTGAAGAGGAAATTGAGGACAGCCTTAGCTCCCTAAAATTGAGGACAGATTCATCTATTTATATTCTAGGGTTATTGGTGGAAATTCATTGAAAATCCGTAGGGGTTCATATACTATTTTAGCTTCCTTGCCTATGGTTTTAACTACTGCTAGAGAACCATCTTCCCAGGCTAGGGTTTGGTGAATTTGTGCAAAATAAGATTTTTATGAAGGTGATATTTTAACCTCTCATTACTTATTCCACTCAAGCATGCCATTCTAGATTGCAAAGACATAATGGACCTTCCATTCTAAATCCTTGTCCATTCCTATGTCTTAATTTTGATAGAGGGTGGAAAGGTTGGATTTACCCCATGGGTTATGAGGTCAGTGCAGAGGTTCTCACTATCCAGGTAGAACATGTTTTGTCTTCTGAAATTGAATCTTCAAAAGAAAGATGAGGCACTTCTAAAAAAAAATATGCTAAAAGCAAACAGGAACAAACTAGGGCAGCAAGGAAAAGAAAGGTTGAGAAAATGGTTGACAATATGGCAGAGAAGGCAGGCATTAGCAGAGATGAGATGCAAGAGGTTAGGAAGAAGATGATAGAAGGAGCTTCTGGATTGGTGAGCACTACTCCTGCAACCCTTCCACCTCCTAAAGCTATAGCAGTTGCTGACTCACCTCCTACTGTGGTTGATGTACCTGATACCACTCCTACACCACCTAAGAGGACATCACATATTGAGACAGTAAGGAAAGTAGAGATTCTTGTGAGAAGGAAAAGGTCCTCTAAACAAAAATCACCACCCAAAAAGCAGAGGATTTGTGTAGATAAGAAAGAAGAAGAGAATAAAGAAGAAGAGAAGAAGAGAAGAAAGAAGAAGATAAAATTGAAGAGAAGAAAAAAGAGGAGAAAACTGATAAACCAGATGAGACAAAAAATTTGGAAACCAAATCTAAGGATGTTGGAAAAAATAATAGTTGATTAAGGCAAGTTGAATCATTTACTCAGATACTATGACAGGTATGATGATAATGACAAAATAATGATTGAAGACATTGTCATTAATCATATGCTAATGTTTAAAAAGAATATACTTGAGATGGAAGGTATTATTCCTAAGGACTTATATGACAAATTGGAAGGAAACAATTAGCACTGAAAGAAGATGATCAGATAAGGATAAAAGCCATAGAAAACACACTACCTATTGTATCATTTGATGAGCATGAGAGAATAATCAAAACTATTAAGCCCCTGCTAAGAAAAAAATCAAGACTGATAAAGGTTATGGGGAGAAAGTATGATGAATTTATAGAAGAAACCCACAAGACTATAGATAAATTATTGATGGAAACTGAACTAGAAAATATTTCACCTCCTAATCCCAAGGCTACTAAGCCCAAAACTATTCTGAGAGGAGAGTCCTCTAAAAATGTAGATGCTCACATTGACTCATCAAAGGATGAAGATGACAATAATAAGTTTTTTAGTATAGTTAAGCAGCCATATTTATTTTTTGTTGGTGTGCCTATGTCTTCGGACACTTTGCAGGATATTGGTGACCCTTTTCAAGGGAGTGTGATGCAGAGCCCTTCTCACTTAGGTTAGATTAACCCCTAACACCCTACTACCCCCAAAGGATGGTGTTAATCAAGAAAGGCTCCACATACTAAGGTAAATTCTCCCAAAACATCTTCATGAAACAAAAGACAAGTATTAGGTGATCCCTTCACCCCTACTCCCTTCTCCTAAGGGTCTAATGGCTTATTCAAACACCAAAGCACCCTCAAATGTACCCTATATAAAAATGGTTCAATATGCATGGATTTAGTCTCAAATTGGTTTAGACAACCTAATCCATGTATCAGAATGGGTCTTGCAACTCTGCTAAGGGTACTTGCTTCACAAAGTCCTATAAAGGCTAGTAGCCCTATCCCACTGGTTATTAGGACACAACTCCAAATTACCCAAAAGGACCAATAAAAAAAATGTTAGATTATGAAACCCTTTTGAGATCTCCACAATCTCCTAGAGTGGTTTAGTCTGAAACTCAAGACAAAGGACTCAACCATGAAAAAGACCAGAGACCTAATGGGGAAATTAGGTCTTGATTTATAAAGGGACCACTATCTCCACTTGCTGTTTCTCCAAATTAATTATTATATCTTCAAGGGACACCCAAAAAATTTCTAAATCCAAAGGTAGAGCCTCTGGTTCAACACCCATCTCTCAAAACATCAACATATAATTTAAAACAGTAGGTGGCCACATCCAAATGTCCACCTAGGGCATCAAATTTCCCCTCAACCCCTGAACTTCCACAACCCTAGCTTTAGGAATCCTAAAATAAATAGGCCTAACTTTTATTCCACAGAGGATCATCAATTTTTGATGGTGGATATACAAGTTAGATCCATTTCACTCCAAACCCTTATCTTGGAGAGTTTCTCAAGAAATTGCAAACCAGTGAACTTGAAAACTAAATAAATTTCAACAATGATGAATTAAAATCCTCAAAAAAACTTAGAATGGAAGTGCAAAAATTTTACAAATCAATATGAGTTCACCTCCAATCCGTACATGCTCGAAAACATAGTATTTGCAAGAAATCTGAACAGTTTTATTTGCTTGCAATCTTCAAAATTCCGTACAACCATCCCCACCATATGAAAATAGATGATTTGGGATAAATATGTCTTCCCCCAATGGCTCATAACCACCATTTTAAATTTTGATCCATTGGGAATGAAATGCAATTGTTTGCAACAAATGTTGTCAAAATGCAAAATTGCATTTTTGACAACTTTTACAAAGTTTCTAGGGAAGTTGCATTCCCTCAACAACTAGACCCCTGATGACATGGGGCTGATTAAGCATTATTAAAAACATAAAAGAAACTCCTAAAGGACTCTAAATCTTTAAGGACTAACAATTACTATCCCTGGTCTCGTATGTCCAGAGTGGTTCATAATACACCATTCCATGACATAGAGTTCAAATTAGGGAATCTTTATTAAAAACATTGAAAACATGAAACCTCAACATAAAAGAAAACATAAAAAAAATTCCAAATTCTATCCATCATCACTTTGTTCAGAGATGGGTGCTCCTACACCAGACTGTCATGTCTCTTCAACTCTATTTTTGGTAAGTCATGTTAAGCCTATGAACACTGATGTTGATGGAATGGATGAGGATGAACTAATGATTTGATGAAGTTGTCATACATATCCTTTTCTAAGGCTATGGAGAGATAAAAATAAAGGACAAAGAAAAAGACAAAGGTATTAGACATGTTTGTAGATAGAATACACAACATTCTACCCATACCTTTCACATTTTAGGGTAACGATATAGTAGTTAATCTGAACAAATTCCTTGATGACTTTGATGTTCACTTTACTTCATTGGAGAAGGTCACAGATATGAAGGTTAAGAGAGAATACATGGAAAAGAAGCTGGAAGAAATATTTCAGTGACTGAAATGGGATATCAGTATATTAGATACCACAATCTCTGGTATTAGGTCTTGCATCGAGCAAGGAAAGAAGATGTATAGCTAATGCATAAACCCTTTAAGGAATGTACATAATGTTCTAGACATAATCCATAATGATGAGAAGACATTTGATGATTTGGAAAATAATTGTGAGTCCTCCTCACAATTCGTTTCTAAGATGGATAAGGAAGTTTCAAGGTTAGTGGACAAAATTAGTGTGCTAGAGACTGAGAAGTCAAGAGTGTCAGGGAGATTTTCTATGTTGAGGAGTATGCTTACTCCTAAATATCAATTCTGTAGAAACACCTTGAGGACATGGAAACAATGAAGAAGTCCCTTGATGAAGTTCTACCTATGGTACTAAAGGATGCAGAGATATCATCCTTTTCTCTAAATGGTCTCGTTCATGTAGGCCAGACCTTGGAGAAGACATGGAAAAAATACTCAAAGATTTTGGAAACATATTTCCAAGATATTATTCACATGGTATGAGTTTTTTGGTGAGAAACTCTACATTTTTTATGTGTATATAGTTTTTTTTTTAGTATACCTTTTCCATTGATGTCAAAGGGGGAGTACTAAGTATAGTGTGAAAAATGTAGGCAGTAGTAATAAGTAATGAGGGAGTAATAAGTGATGTCAGTAGTTTGGCATTTGACACTTAGTCATTTTTCACTAAGTGTTTCCATCAATGCCAAAGGGGGGGATCACTGGAAAGTGATCTGATGAGTATAGCTTAGATATTTTAATTTATGGTAACACTACTTATTGGAATGGTCACTTGGTGTACATTTAAGTTTTGGAGATTTTGACTGGAAAATGACTAAGTCCAGGAAGCAATTGACATAGAATAGTTGTACAGTTTTGTCTGACGATCATAATATGTAATGAAATAAGTCATGCAAGCTTAGAGGAGGGTACTATGGGATGTAGTAGACCTTCAATTAATGTCACTTTCATTTTTTATTTGACTAGACATAGTTACAACTTGTTGAAGTTATGCAAAGGCAATGCAGGAGTGAAATATGGAAAATGAGTGGCCGTGATGATTAAGGGAGCATAATGTGGAATCTAGAAGTGCTACTTTGGATTTGGTTTGGGTCCTACCCTACTTTTGTTTATGTATGATCTCCAACTATGTATTTTCTAACTAATTAAGTGTTGGACATGTTTTATGATGTATTTGTGAGCCGACTAGAATATTTATGAGATCAAGTATATATATGAAGATGTTTTGAGATGAAAAGGTATGTGTAGAATAGATAGATGCATTATGATGTTAGAATCAGATAGAAGATGATGCAACTATAACTAGGACTACTTGAGCATAGCAGATGCTTGTATAGTTTATATTTTGATAAATCATTGTAATTGGCAGTTTTGCATTGTAAGAGCAGTGAGCTCATTATATACCCATAATAGGGTTTATATCCTTTAATAAGGATATGTAATAAATGTAATATTCATCTCCTAATAGGGCTAGGTCTCCTAACAGGGACACTATACTCTTAGTGCATCATTTTTGGGTATCATCCCCACCGAGGTTTTCCCTTGGCTAGGGTTTCCTTAGGAACAAATTATGGTGTTATGAGTTGTTTATGTATGTGCATGTTCTTATTTTAGTACTTGATTGGTTAAGTTTGAATTTGTTAAGTCTGATAATAAAGTGATGTAATACTATTTCACCCCCCTCTCAGTATTACTTAATGTTAACATAACTAATATCTAACTATTAACATTAAAGAGAAGAGTGTGGATGTGTACCTCAAGTGGCCCCCCTTGAGGAATGATCTAAAATGCAAAATGAGATAAATAGATAGACTCGGTATTTCATATATCCATTCATGCAACTACAATTCATTACAAAAAATATTGTACTCAACTAAAAAAATGTATATTACAAGAATGTTACCCATTTCAAGTACAAAAGACATGTATCTATAGTTGTCTAATAAATAAAAACTTCTAACTACATGTGAGTACCTCCTCATATCTAGGAGGATATTTATTGTGCATAAAGGAAACTATTAATCATAAAAAAATTCCTTTTAGGATTGTACAAATATAATCAAATCAAAGTATAACTGTCCATTTTTCTTGAGGTAGTAGAATAAATAAATGATTTATTGGAGATGATGGATCCCATGTTTGAAAATTTCTTTGAGAAATTCATATTCTTCAACTAATCAATGTGTCATGGCTTATTTGTTTGATTATTTTAAATACATTTTTCCTATAGCTACAAGAACCTTGGTAGTCCTTGGTTGTAGGAAATATTAGTATCTAATGTATAAAATAGGACACATATGCATTCAATTTATCTCATTAACCATGTAATTCCAAGTGTATAATTATGTTATCATAATTCACTGATTAACATCAAAATGTATCATATGTATCTTCATGAGATCATAAAAAGAGTCACGTCTTAAAGTCAGTTTGCAACTTAATAAGCATAGAAAGTATAATTAAAGTCTATGAACACCATATAAGAATAAAATTACTAGACTCATCATGCCCCCCTCTCAAAATTATTTTTCTTTCTTGTCCCCAAGTAGGCCCAACTAGTTGGTTCCTCATTAAGGCTAACTCCCTAAAATCACTATGCATTGTTATTCATAAATGAGGTGTTAGTGAATACCAATAGACTCCATTAGCTATAACGATACTCCTCCATCTTGAATTATCCATCTCTACTTTATGATCCTCTACTCCCCTCCAATTTGGCACATGCCATAAAAGCAATAGGGGTCAAAAGAATAGTGGTAACGAGGTAAGGTCATATCAATGGGCTATTTACATGTAGGTCTGAACCCTTTTAATTGTTGCATGATGATTATATAAGAAATTGTTGTCATAAAAATTTGCACCCTTTCTTGACGTGCTACCCTCAGGAAACCTTGTGAAACATGGAAACAACCTCCAAGTGTTGGACTTGCGCATGTGAAGATGAATCTTTGGAGAAGGTCATCTTCCTTATAATTAGGATGCACCTAAACTACTAATTGAAGGAAAAGGGAAGAAGGATTGCAAGAAAGGGAAATTGGGTGATGTAAAAAATTGAGTTTTGATCTCTTTATGCATGAAACTGTACTAGACATTAACTAAATAACTCAACTTAAAAAATCTCTTTGTGTTCTATCAGCTTCCAAAGTAGCATGAAAGATAGAGTTTAGCAGACTCAATAAGGAACTAAACATTCACAAAAGAATCTATCAAACACAAAAACATAATGTACAATCTATAAAACAAATAAAGCGCACCCAAATAAGAAGGCAAGGATCACAAAAAATATTTGAGCTTAGAGATGGGTAAAACAAGAAATTTCACTAATATTAGACAAGGAAATATTTATAATTATAGTGAAACACATGACTCTCTAAGAAAAAATAGAAGAGATATCCCTCAAAATATGTACAAACTTTCCTTTATAGGTCAGGCATAACTTTGATTAATCATCAAGGTATAAACCCTAACCAGGGTTAGGTTGCAAAAGGATAAAATTAGACCAGACTAAAAGATATATGATCTTTGCATGAATTAATCTAGGAGAAGTGATAAAAAAGGGGTGAATCGAATGCCCCTAGAGTCCTCGAGTGTCCTCTTTTTGGTGTAGAAACATGGGCTTGAGGCTCATCTACAAAAAAAAAAATGAGCATGGGATGGATGGAGAAAATTGATCAAGAGCATACAATAGTAATGGTGCCGCTTGAAGGTCAGAAGGGTCATTGGATGCAGTTGAGAAAACAATGTGAACAACCCGTGAATCTTTTTTATTGTTGAGAGTCCCCTTGATGACCTCAACCCATGCTTAATCGACGCCTACCATGATCTCTTTATTTTCACATGTCTACCATGGTAGTTGATAAGAATGCACCATATTTCATCGAAATGGCCTTGTCAATGAAAGTGAACATTTTAGCAAGACTCCCTTTGCATCCCATAGATTTCCAAGCTATATCGAAAAGGTTGTCTCCTTGAAATAGGGTAGGAGTTGTATCTATATCATTTTATTGAAGGAGGTCATCACTTTGATAAAATATGCAAGCATCTCACTGACCATGTAACTGTGTTGAAAAATGCTATCAATAATACAAGAGGAATGTCTCATAGATGTAGGAAGCACTTTGATAAGACCCTTTATGATTACATAAACTACTCAGCTATGTCGATAACCACCCATTGATGGAACATGATAAATGTCATATCAAAAACCATCTTTATCAAAGAAAGTCTATATTTTGATAAAGCACTTGAACCCTTCATAGACCATTGTAGCTACACTGATAAGCCTCCATCAAAAAATGGAAATCCATCTCATCAAAACCTATTGCAGCCACAACAAAAGGATGACCCATATCCCTTGGAGTACACAATGCTCTGTTCTGTATGGCAGAAAAGGTGCTCAAAGTCATCTGCAATCAATAAATGGTCATGGCACCACTTGATTGAATTGATAGAAGACACATTAGTGGAGAGTCTTCAGAACAAAAGGTTGTTTGGGAAGTCGATTCAATTAAATGTCTAGTCCTCTATTAAGTTCCCCGTCGCTAAGTGTCCCTTCATTGACCGATATCACGTCGATGAAATTTATGTTCATGAATTTTAGTGAGATGTGCCATATGTCTCACCAACATTCTAAAGACTATAAAAATATATGATCATCGACATTTTTGTACAGTCGGGTAGTCAGGGGTTGAACTGAACTTAAGAACAAGTTTGACAGTTGGGAAAGTTCCCCGACTTACCGAAAACAAAGGACGTCTATGAAGTCAGGGAGTCGAGGACTATAAAAAAATGACTAAGGGATTTGAATGGATTTATTTGGGGCACCAACATTTCCTTAAGTGTTCTCTCTTGGGTGTAGGGAGTCAGTCTTGAAAATACAAAAATGGTGAACCAAGGAGAGAGGATCATACTCAGCCATTTAGCCTAATTTTTTCCCATGATAATATGTCTCATATCAGATATCTGCAATGGGATAATGGTGGTAAAAATACCAACATTTCTTGTGACTCAGGGGGATTCTTTCTTGCTAAGCATATGATCAGTTTCCTAAATAAATCTATTGGATGTGGAGTCACCAAAGTCAAAACACGACACATTTTTCCACTTGTAACTTGATGAAATCTGCAACCTCTACAACTTGGGTAAAAGAATAAAATCACTATCTCTAGGAGAGAATAACTTGCACTCATACACTTGTTGGAAAGTAAAGAAAAATAATATACTATGTAAAAGGTCTTAACTTCCTTTAAAATTAAGGCTTAAGATAGATCCCATTGATTGGAACGGGAAGGATTTCATCATCAAGTCTGGATAACTAAAGTGCATTGGTCTCTTTACAATTGGTGATGAGTACATATGGACCACTCCAAATAGAATCAAATTAGGAGTGCCTACCTAGTTTAGCTCTGTCTGCATCCCACTTGAGAACAAGGTCACCTTCTTTAAAGACTCTATGAGTAGCCTTCTTGTCAAAAATTCTCTTGACCTATTGCTAATGAGCCTCAAGTGTATGCATATCTTTATTTTTGGTTTCTTTTAGCTCTATTATTTCAGCTAGTCTGACTATCATAAGATCATCCTTCATTAGCTCCAGTTGATGTTATGGCTCAAGAGAAGGTAACTCAAGTGATAGTGGAAGTCTTTCTTATCTTCCATATACTAGCATGAATGGTGAGTTTCCAACTTCTCTTTTAGGCATGATTCTATCATCCCATAAGGTTTTCCTTAATTTAGCATGCCAGGACCTATGATTGTCTTCAATTGTCCTTTTGATTATCCCAATGAGGTTCTTGTTGGAGGAATCAACTAGGCCATTTTCTTGTGGGTAATAATTGGAGGATGTCTTCAATTATATCCAATGATCAACTTCCCAAAAGATGATTTGAGCCCCAAAAATGATTTTGCATTATCTGATATTATGGTAGAGGGAGTACCAAACCTGGTCACAATTCCATGAAGGAATTCCACTACTAAATATTTTGTGGCATCCTTCAAAGTTGCTTCCTCTTTCCACCTGGTGAAGTAATTTGTGGCTGCCAAAATCCATTTATGACCAGCATTGGAAGCCAGGTTTATTGGACCAATGAAATCCAAGCCCTGTTGTGCAAAAGACTAGTCTGATTGGATGGGATGGAGAGGAAGGTTAGTTAATCTTTATTTTCTTGAGAAGAAGGCACATCTATTACACTCCCTCACCCATTGATGTGAATCCTTAAATAGGGTCAGCCAATAATAGCCAGCTCTCATTATCTTCATGGTTGTGGTCCTCGCAAAGAAATGCCCACCCAAATGACCATTGTGAAATTCCTCTAACAATCTTCTGCCCTGATGTGTATTGATGCTTCTTAACAATATGTCATTAGAGTCCTTTCTAAAGAGTATACCATTCACCAAATCATAGGAAATAGACTGTAATCTGAAATGTCTTCTTTCAGCCCTATTAAGGCCTTGGGGATACCTTCCTACACTCAAGAAGGTGCTCATGTGATGCAACCAAATATTCCAATTTTCGTTATCTACTAGTTGTTCATCTTGTAATACAAGGGAAAATTCAGAATGTGACTCAAATGATGAAGCCATTTTCTCACATAGGTCCTTTCCTCTTACAAGCTTGGTGATCTTGATGTCAATGTCATATTCCATGACCTTAGTGATCCATCCAGCTCTCTTCTTGTTGATGTCCTTATTCAAAAGAAAATACTTTAAACTTTCACATGGAACTAATAGTTGGATCCTATTGTTAGACAAAAAATGTATGAATGATTTTAGAGCCCTTACAACAAAAAGGACTTGTCTTTCTACATAGTTGTACCTATTCTCATAGTCCTTGATTCCTTCACTAAAAAAGAAATGGGCTTCTCTAAATCTGCCTATAGACACCTAAATCTTATTAACCTAATTCAATCATATTTAGTGCCTTCTAAGACATATCATCTAAGTAATTAAGCATTACCTAATTGACCTATGTTATCCCCTAGCCCTAATTAATTCAATTAATTGGCTATAGTCCTGATTAATTATTAAAAGCAACCAATAGCTTAATAATTAATTAAAACCCTATTCCCTTATTATTGAATGAATATGTTATTTATATAATTCAATTCATTAATATTCCCTTTAACCCCTAACCTAGCCTATCCCAACCACCTAACCTTAAGTTCTAACTCAACCAAACCTCTTCACACATGATAACCTAACCAATCCCAACCACCTAACCCTGAGTTCAAACTAATCCCAACCTCTTCACCCATGCTAATCCTAATCCTAACCCTAATCCTAATCCGAAACTCTTCCTAATGATGTCACATTCCTAATCTTTGGATTAGGAATTCAATCCCTTCCCCAAAGTCAACTTTC
The DNA here is from genome assembly GCA_018584345.1 of Thuja plicata. Classification (NCBI taxonomy): domain Eukaryota; kingdom Viridiplantae; phylum Streptophyta; class Pinopsida; order Cupressales; family Cupressaceae; genus Thuja; species Thuja plicata. The sequence goes on along the minus strand of MU228389.1, from coordinate 400,184 downwards.
TCAATCCATCCTCATCCAAGTGAATTTAATGCTCTTACATCCTCACTAATACCTCTTACACCCTCATTAATAACCTTATCTTCTAGAGTCTTCTTGGCTCTCTTCCCTAAATGGTTACATTCCTCCCTCTTTTCAACCCAATCATATTGTGACAATTGTCACAATATGATGCACTTGAAGAAGCACAATCCATGTGCTCTCTTCTAGGTGTATTTGGGCCTCTCCTCAGGATTGCATCCTGAACCTTGATTCCTCACCCATTTTCTACAAAAGAAACTTCATTCCTTCATAATTTCATCCACCTTCCATGTAGAGTTATAATGCTATTTTGAGAGCAATCATAAATCCATCTTTTAGAGAGGAGTTATAATGCCAGTTTGAGATCACAGCTTGAAGCTTGAAGCACATCCATGAGCACACATCCACAACAAATGAACAAATCCAATGAATAAAATGGAGTTTGAATGAGCTTGTAGGAGGTTTTGATTTTCTTCATTTAGCTTATTTCAAGTTTTTATTTTATGTCTTAGCATGTATGTAGTTTAGATTATTAGTTTTTGAGTGTTTTGATTCATTATTATGCTCCCTTACTCCTAATTTTCATAGCTCACAATTTGGCACGCCCAGTGGGACCCACTTCACGAGTTCCTTTTCATTGTTTTGCTTGCAAACTAACCCTCTAAGCTAATGTGTTTTTGTTGTTTGAGTATGTTTTGCAAGCTCTTATTTTCTTTTGCAGGTTGAAAAAGGAAAGAAGACTATATTCCTTCTATCTGCTTTCTACTTTCTCTCTAGTACACTTCCACGAATATCATTGATACACAAACAAGAAGACTATATTCCTTTTATCTTCTTTCTACTTTCTCTCTATTACCCATTTGTTGAAATATGGTCTATATCATTGGGAGCATTATTTATAAAAAAAACATGAGGGGAAGGCACTGTAAACCTTCAATAATGCACTCTTATTAACTATTTTAATTTTTTTTACAGGTCTACAGGTTAGCCATCTAGTTTGGTAAGAAAGCACATAATCTTTTAATTAAAAAAATTCCATTTCATTTTTCGGTGTTTAAAAAGAACAGTGTATGTACTCACATCATTTCACACTTGGTTCTGGGTTTCAAAGTCAACAAAAGTCAATGTCAACAAAATTCAAAGTCAACAAAAGTCAAAAGTCAAAAAGTTGAGAAAAGTCAAAAAGTCAACAAAAGTCAACATTTCTTTTTGGGCTTAAAATGAACATGCACAAAATCTTGAATGCTTTAAGGAAAATGAACAATCAAACATCTGATTTTGGGTTTAAAACCAAACAGTCAAATCACACATCTTGTTTTTGGATCTTAAAATTGAACTAACTATCAAACACTTCGCTTTTTGGGCTTTAAAATTGGACAATCTATCACATCTTTCATTTTGGATCTAAAAACTGAACATTCAATC
>MU228389.1:346510-367786 GCA_018584345.1 Thuja plicata | reverse complement strand
CCAGAGATCCAGATCATAGGAGATAAGAAAGCTGGTATAAGAACAAGAAGTAAGTCTTTAACCTCAAATTGTTTAATTTGTGAGTTTGAGCCAAAATCTGTCAATGTTGCACTAGATAATGAAGAATAGATAAGTGTTATGAATAATGAGATTGAGAAGATTGAGAAGAACAAAACATGGTCACTTGTGCCAAGACCAGATGACAAGAATGTCATCGGTACAAAATAGATATTTAGGAATAAGCTGAAGTCACAAGGAACAAAGAAAGACTAGTATGCACAAGAAGAAGGTATAGACTATGGAGATACCTTTGCACCCATTGCTAGGTTAGGAGTAAGAATACTACTTGCTTATGTTCCATACAAAGGATTCAAAGTATATCAAATGGATGTCAAGTCAGCATTCCTAAATGGAATACTTGAAGAAGAGGTATACATTGAGCAACCAATAGGGTTTGTAGATCCAGACAAGAGGAACATGGTATGTAGACTTCACAAAGCCTTGTATGGATTAAAACAAGCTCCTAGAGCCTGGTATGAACGACTTCATTCCTATCTAATAAGTATTGGATTCATAAGGACTAGTGAAAACAGTAATCTTTATTTGAAAGAAGATACTGATGCTAGCACTTTGATTGTTGAAATATTTGTTGATGACATCATATTTGGAAGAAATGATATGCTATGCAAATTATTTGTTGATGAGATGAACAAAGAATTTGAAATGTCTATGTTTGGAGAGATCAAGTTCTTTCTTGGTCTACAAATCATTCAACAAAGTGAAGGTATTTTCATTACATAATCCAAATACATCAAAGAGGTCCTAAAAATATTCAAGATGGAAGATTCCAAACCAGGTGGAACACCGATGGCTACTGGATGTAAGTTAACAAAGGAAGACAAGACAACAGAGGTAAATCATACTTTGTACAGATCAATGATTGGAAAACTCATGTATGTTGTACACACTAGACCAGATATTGCACATGCAGTAGGAATTATTGCTAGATTTTCTGCTAACCCCAAGGAATCACATATGACTGCTGTAAAAAGGATCTTAAGATATCTGAATAATACTGAGGAATTTGGCTTATGGTATAAAAGAGAAGGAAAATTTGAACTAAAAGTGTTTACCGACACTGATTGGGCTAGAAATCTTGATGACCGGAAGAGCACAACTGGAGGAGCATTCTTTATGGGTGACAGACTTGTCACATGGATAAGCAAAAAGAAAGGATGCATCTCTTAGTCTACTGCAGAAGCATAATATGTTGTTGCTGCTGCAAACTGATCAAATATTGCATGGATCAAACAGTCGCTGGAAGGTATGCATATGAAGATCTTAGAACCAGTGATTATCTATTGTGATAACACTAGTGCAATAAACATTTCCAAGAATCCAGTCATGCATTCCAAGACTAAACACGTTGCAATCAAGTATCATTATTTAAGATAACAAGTTCAAGAAAAAGAGGTGATACTTGAGTATGTGCAATCAAAAGAACAATTAGTTGATATCTTCACCAAGCCACTGGCCAAGGATACATTTGAGTACCTGAGAAAGAGACTAGGGGTCAAACCCTTGTCTACCAGTCAATAAAAGACTGAAGGTTGCATCAGCCTATATATTATCAAAATATCATTCATGTTGATGCAAGCAAAAATATGAACTTCAAAGCTACATTTATATATAGAAAGGTATATATCAGAACCAAGCACCAGACATATTGTTGTATTGCTGATGGATAAGGGAAATTCAAGGAATATATTATGGATGGAGAGAAAAGATCACTTGAAATTAATGTCAGATATCTGTGAGATATTTGTTTGGCATTGTTGTCAAAGGGAGAGAAAGTTTCCATATTATCACAGTCTTAAGAAAAAAAAGATTATCCATTATCAGATTACTCCAACAGGGAAAGATTATATCCATAGGGAGAGTTGCTGACAAGAGACAGAGACATCAAAGAAGAAGAACAGTAAAAAGAGAGATATTGACACAAGAAAAGGATGCAACACATCAAAATAAGAAACGCAGAGAAAGCTGCAATAATCAAATCTAAGCTAACACAGAGCTTACCAACGGTCAGACATTTTTATCGGTTATCAAAACAAATTGTTTGGTAGTTTGATGAATCTCAACAATTGTATTTCATATTGTATTAGAAATAGTATAGTGTGATAATATAGTATGTTGCCATCAATGCCAAAGAGAGAGATTGATGACATGTAACTGATTAAATATTTGACAATGTTAAGTTGAAGATAATGCAAGGCATTAAATCAGTTAATGGTTTGTATTGTCATTGATGTCAACTTGATATCATCTGTATGATCATGTATATAATGCCAAAGACTTCCGAGAATCAATGGAACAAAGATTATGCTTTTAGCAATGCATAAAAGTCAAGTATTCACTAAAGTGACAGATAATACCGACGAAGTGCACACCATCGGTAAAGGCAAAGAACCAAAGTCACAGTGATACCCGACAACCAGAAGACAGTGTTGCCCGATGAAGCAAAATCATAGGATGCCCGACGAGCTGACAACAGAATTGCCTGACGAGTAAAATCCAATGATGCCCGATGGACAAAGATCCCGAAGCTGACTGGAGTCACACCAACGGAACTGGCAGTTGTCACCGACGACTAACTCCAGAGTTGACCGACAGAATAGAGAGTTCAGAAAATGACAAAATATCTAGCTGGCAAGAGATAAAGATAGACTTAATTGGTTGTTTTCATTGTTTTATTTGACCAGAGTTAAGTGATTGATTTAAAGAAGATTTGTATAGTTGGAATGAAGATAACTATGAGATAAATTAGGAGTTAAGTTTTAAATCAGATTGGCTGGATTATTTTTCACACCAAGAATCAAGAATAAAGAATCAAGAAACGGTGAATATCATGTCTATATAAGAGACAAGCTTAATTCATTTCCGCATCATCACAAAAAGGGGGAGTGAATAGAAAGAAGATGCTGAAGAGAAACTGATGAAGGATAAATTTATACAATCCTAATCAATCAAGTTGAAGGAGAGCTAAAGAATTATGCAGAAACCGACGAACAGTGAAGAACAACATCACAGAGCAGAAAGTGTGGAGCACAAATAATTGAATTGATACATTGATCAGAGAGGTAATGTACTTAAATAGATCTGAAAATCTGCAATTCAAGTTGCATTAGAAACATGTCCTTGTGTTTCAATTTAACCATTGAAGCATCAAGTCTCTTAACAGAGCAAGACTTAACAGTCTTCTATATATTGAGGTACATCCCAAGGAGTGCCAAAAAGGTTGATTCATGAAAGTAGCATTGAATTTGCCTGAAGCCTATTGACAGTCTAAGAAGGAGGTTGATTCAAGGATGGTAGCAAATAGATGCCCGATACTAAGTGACAACCTCTATGTATAAAATCCTCTAAAAAGGTCACACCTAACAGTGTGTTTGTAACCTTTAACATGGTTGGCTCCTTATAGGGCTCACTTCAGAAGAGTGAAAAATTTGGGGTACCAGTCCTAGTGGTTTTTTCCCTTAACAGGGTTTCCACATTAAAATCCTTGTGTTATGTGTGTATGGTTTATTACTTTACTATTTTACATTTCACATATGCATTTCTGGATTTATTGGTATGCTCTACATATTTACTAAGTGTCGGTAAATAAGTTTTACCACTTATCGGTAATCAAGGAGAATAAGGTTAGAAAAGGAAGATCGACAGATAGTTAATTATTATAAGTATTTCATGGCATGCATCTTGTAAGGGACTTAATAATCTGAGGTTTATTTGATTGGTGGTTAGAATAAAGAAATTTTTTTGAAGCCACTGATTCACCCCCCCCCCACTCTCAGTTATTACTAACAAAGGCTTGAGAAAATTCAAATGCAATGCTGCTATTGAAACCATTTAGCTTCAGGAAGTAGACAAGCCAACCATATTTCCTAAACCTTGGCTCACAAAATATATTATGAAGAATCATGGTATGAACCGTAGGTGCACATCATATAGGAGGACCTCCCATAGCTCTACCTTTGGCTTGTATCCCTCTTTATTTTTAATAATATCCCCAAATAGTTCTAGAAATGGAAAATCCCCCCTGAAACTACTAAGCTCTGAGAACACTTACAAACCACTTCCTCCAACTTCTCTAACCTTTTGTAACTACTTGCAAAAATTGCGCACTACCACCAAGACAAAACTCATCCAATTCCTCTCTTTTATCATAATTATGTCAATACAATTTATTAAATGTTGGATGTACCAAAAACATCATTATAAGGAATGGGGGTAGAATTAGTACCACAAGAAGGTTAAAAATTTTAAATAAGGGTCACATCAAGCACACACATAGTAAGATGTCACTTCAGTTCAGGCTCCTAAGATTTGGAATTAAAAAGTAACACATTGACATGTAGTTTCAAAAAGTAGTGACACAGATGACATGCGACATGTGTACCCTCCTCCCAACCAAAAGTTGACAGGTGGCTGCACATGTGATTAACTTACTGTGGGATATTCAGATGGAATTTTCTATGTGAAACATGCATATGAATAAAGAAGTAAATAAATAAACGTATCTAAACTAATAAATAAACCTAATGCTAAGTACATACCTGGATTCTGTAATTAATGTAGGGTATCCGCTTATCACTGAACTTGGTTGCATGTTGAACTATTAAACTGGGTAGAGGGTGAAATGAAATGAATGTGAAGTGATTGTGGAAGAGAAGTGGAGCAGGATGAAGAGGCGGTGCATTTATTAATGGAGAAGTGTACTTCCAAAATAGGTGGAAATATTTATTATGGCTTCATACATTGAGTTGATTAGGGAGAAGGTGGGACAAGAAGTCCACTTTCTATGGTTGCAAGAAGATTGAGACTATGAGTTTTAATAAATTATTGCAGGAACTCCTCCTTAGAAGCTGGGTTTTTATAAAGATTTAACCAAAGACCATTGACTATAAATTTGAATTATACAGGATCAATTGTTGTAAGTTGGACAACTCCATTAGGAAAAACTTCTGCAATTTTGTATGGCCCCATCCATCTTTTCTGTAAATTTCCCATGTTGTCCTTGTATCCAGAGTCATGGAGGAGTGCCCAATCTCTTGATTGAAACCTCTTCTCCCTAATGTACTTATTATGCCATTTGATCCTTTTGTTTTTCACTACTTTTGTCTAATGTGGAGCTGATTTTCTCAATTCATCTAAAGAATTCAATTGTATGAGCCTTTCCTTGTGTACTGCAGAGATATCCATGTCAAGCTCAAGAGTTTTTCTTAAGGTTTTATGCTCAAACTCAATTGACATCATGGATTTTTTATCATACAAATTTTTAAAATGGGTGAAACCTATTGTTGTTTTCCATGATGTCCTATATACCCATACTGCTTCAAGAAGTTTGGTTGCCTAATATTTCCTATACATAGCCACTATCTTTGTGAGGATGGCTTCTATTTACCTATTTTGATCTTGACTTGTCCATTTTCTTGGGGGTGATAGGGTCTTGACTTTCTATGCCAGACATTATATTCATTCACCAATGTTGTGACAAGTGTGGAAGTAAATTGAGCCCTTGGTCTATAATAATCTCTCTTGGAACTCCATAGCATGTGAAAATATCTTCATAGAGAAACTTTGCAACTTTTTTGTCCCTTGCATGCTTCAGGCTTTGAATTCAACCCACTTAGTCACATAATCAGTGCAAACTAAGATGTAAGACTTACCATTGGATGGAGGATCAATAGGTCCTACAAAATATAGTCCCCATTTGTCAAATGGTGTTACTACCATTTGTGGATGTAATGGCATTTCATGTGATCTAGTTTTTTTTCCCATTCTTTGACATCTATCACACTTCCTTGCATATTTGGTTTCATCTTTGTGAAGGGTAGGCCAATAATATCCTATATTCAATATCTTAATTGTTGTTCTTTTTTGTGCAAATTTTCCTCCACATGGCTCATCATGATATTCATGCAAAATGTCACAAGTCTCATCTTATTTTACACACCTTCTCATCACCTGGTATGGTCTAATATAAAAAAAATCCTTCTATCCATGAGAAATTGAAGCTCTTCTCAACAAGTAACCTACTCTCGTTTGGTGAAAAGTGAGAAGGAACTTTGTTTGAAACTATATAATTTGCAATATAAACATACCAAGGTATCTGAATGATAATGGAGAACAAATGCTCATCTATAAATGAGTCATCAATTACTTGTGGATCATCCTTGGTTGACAGTCTAGATAAGAAATTAACTACCACATTTGCCCTACCTAGTTTATCCACTATATTAATATCAAACTCCTACATCAACAACAACCATCTTGCTAACCTTCCTGTGATTGAAGGCTTGTTCATAAGGTATTTAATGGATGTGTGATTTGTATGAACAAAGATTTCCAATAATGCAATTTCTAAATTTATTGAGTGCATATATGACTGTTAACATCTCTTTCTCTGTGATAGTGTAGTTGAATCCAAGTCCTTGCAAGTTTTTGATGATGAAGTATATAATAGTCTCCATAGTTGCTTCTGTATGCCCCAAGATTAATCCAATAACATAATCTAATGCATCAATATATACATGGAAAGGAATTTCCCAATTAGGCCCTCTAAGAATAGGTGCTTGAGTCAATGTTGTCTTTAAATCATAAAATGATTTTTCACACTGTGGTGTCCATTGGAAGTTAGCATCTTTGGTTAATAAATTATACAATGGCCCAACCATTTTTCTTAAACCCTTTACAAACCTTTTGCAATAACCTGCCATGTCCTAAGAAAGTCCTAACATCCTTCTGCTTAACATGGGTTGAAAGGTTGAGAATGGACTCAATATTTGCAGGATCAACTTGGATACATGCTTGTGAGATGTAGTGATCTAGCACTACTCCTTCTTACATCATCATGAAATAATTTTCACTATTCAAAGACAAGTTACGATCTTCACACCTTTGCAAAACATTTTGTAGGTTTCTCAAAGCTTCCTCATAAGTGGCACCATAAGCAATAAAATCATCTATATAGATTTCCATGCAGTCATGTGAGATGTCTGAAAATATACTTATGAATGCCCTCTAAAATGTAGCTAGAGAATTGTATAGTCCAAATGGGAGAACAATGTAGGCATAAGTACCCCAAGGAAAGGTAAATGTTATCTTTTCTTGGTCCTCAGGTGTAATCCTTATTGGGTTGTATCCACTAAAACCATCCAAGAATGAGAAGTATTGCTTACCTGCTAGAGAGTCCAACACATAGTCTACGAAAGGGAATGGAAAATGATGCTTTTTAGTTGCAATATTAAGCTCTTTGTAATTGACACACACTCTCCACTTTCCCCCCTTCTTAGGAAATATAATGAGAGGTGATACCCATTGAAAATCATAAATTGGGTAAATAAAGATTGCATCTAGCAACTTCTACAATTCTCCCTTTACTATTTCTCTTAATGTAGGGTTGATCCTCCTTTGTGCTAGACTCACAAGTCTACAATCTTCTCTGATGTAGATTCTTTGAGTACACAATTTAGGATCTAAGCCCTTCATATCATGGTAATCCCATGAAAATTCTTGCTAATGAGACCTAAGCAATTTTTTCAAAGACATATGCTAATCCTTAGTGAGTTTGCTATTAATATTCAAGCATTTACCTGGTGAAACTTCCTCTTGCTTAATCAAGTCAATCATGGATGCTTCATTGAAGCGTGGAATTTGCACTTCATGCGACATCAATGTATGAAACATGTCCTTGGTTGCAGGAAAGTTAGGTGAACAAGAAGTAGGAAGGATTTTTTGCAATGGACATGCAAGATATGGTGGACTCAATGGTTTCTCATCTACTCCAGAGTGATTTTGAATGATATTGGAGAGTATTTCATCCTTTTTTTGGAGCCATAGAAAAGGATCCCTATTTATCATCATAAGTTGTATAACTGATTTTACCTCATTTATTTCTTCCCCTATATTTGGCCACAATGGTTGTCCTAAATGAAGCTGAGGCTGAGTTGGAGGATAAAGATAAATCTTTTTAGTAGTCATGTCATAAAAATGGTCATGTCTCCTGACTTACAACCTATAAAGGCATCTGTGGAAGCCAACTAGGGTCTACCCAAAATGATAAGATATCCTCCTAGAGTTTCTTTAGGAGAAAGAATTATAATTTCAGCTGGGTATTCCCAAGAATCCAAAGTTACTCTAAGGCCCTCTACCATGCCATCAGGTTTAACAATATATCTATCTACTAACTCCGGAATAGTAGGAGTAGGTCTTAAATTAGTGATGCTAAGATGATACATGATATCCTTTGTCACGATATATATGACAACATAGATCTATTAAGGTATTTTGGACCTAGATTCCATTGATAACAATCCCCACCACATGACTACCAGGATCAGAGTACTTAGGGACTGTTACCTTTCCAAGCATTATATCTGCTAACTGACCTACTACATGAATTGTTTGTAGATCCTTTTTCTTTCTTCCTGGTTTCTTTAAATAGGCCTTTTTGATAGGTTTTCTGTAAATTGAGACATCCTTGATGGATTGGAATAGAGGTATCTTAACACAAATATTCTTCAATTGGTCTATAAGATCAAATGTGGATTCATCCTTCTATTTTGTCACTTCCATCTATTATCTTTGAGGGAAAGAAGGTACTGCATCAGATTTTTGGAATAATTTTGACTCTTTTATCTGTCTTGGTTGATCAGATAGGCTAGGTACACTATCCTTCTCTACTTCTTCTGTAGGTATTTCAATTATGAATGGGGAAGAAGGTGTTGGTCAAGTTGTACCTAACCTAAGATGTATATCACTAATGCCAACAACATTAGCGGGATATTGGTTTGGATTTGCAAAATAATAGGCTTTTTTTGTGGTTTGTTATTAGGATTCGAGACAGGTTTTGTTGGAAATTCTATGGGTGTAGGTGAGCTACCATTTTGGTTAGGAGGAGGCATTAGTGCTTATTGTTGTGGCTATGGAGGTGGCTGCAGGTAACCAGTGGATTGGGTTGGACATTTTTGTCCTCCCCTCCAATGGGATGTTTGTTTCCAGTTCCCTTAAGGTGGTTTCCAAACTCCTTGAGGTTGCTTCCAATTACCTTGTGTTTTCTACCATCGAGATGGTAAATTTTAGTAATTTGTCCATGTATTTTGAGGATTATTCCAAGGTTGAGGTGGATAGCATCCTAAATTTGAAGGATATTAAGGTTTCCATTGATTATTATGAGCATAAGAATTTGAGCAAGTACCACTACACGATAATGGGTTTGGTTGCATACCTTGTCTTGGAGCCCATGGCCTTCTTTGAGAAATGTAGAAAATTTGTTCATCGTCTCCTTCAATTGGCTTGAACTCTAGTGGAATTTTCTTGCTATCAATGTTGGCCACCATCTTCCATTCACAATCTTTCTTCTTCTATATATAGTGAGGGTAATATTATGCTAACATTACTTCTGCCTCCTCATGCTTCTTCTCGCCATGAAGTGTGTCTAGCCAGGTAGCCATATTATTGATGGTGTCTTTCTTGAAGTCTGACAACAAATGGGTGATTTCCATCCTTGAGACTCCATTGTTCGAAGATTTATCCATAACAAATTGGTAACCTCTTCCTTTCTTAACAGTTGCTATGGAGTAATTTTGACATATCTTTTTTATATCATTCCAAGGAGCTTGAGTGATATCTCCTCCTCCCATCAAATCCAAGGCTTCTATACAACTTTCATTAATCCCACTAAGGAAGAGAAACTTTTGAGACTCCTCATTAAGTTCATGATGCAGGGACTTCCGCAGACTAAACATGAACCTAGAAATATAGTCCCCCAAACTCTCATCTTCCTTATGTTACATCCTAAAGATATCATCTCCCCTCATATCACTTCCTTTGAAATATTCTCTGTACTTTGCAAGGAATATTATTTTCATAACATCCAAACTGTCAACAACATCCCTTCGTAAACTCATAAACCATCTTAATGTTGATTCTTTCAAATTATTAGGAAACATCTTAAGCCTATGAGCATCTGTGGTGTAATCATAGCTCCTACAAAGGATATCAATTTCAAACAAGAAAGTATTTGGGTACTCTGTCACTAGACCATAAAATTTAGGAAGGACTGAAGTAGGAATGTTCTTGAGTTTATTGATATCATTTAGGTTAGTTATAGGGAATGAAAAATTTGCATGCTTAGGTCTATTTGTTGCAGGCATACTTTCTTGATAGACTATCAAAGAAAGTTGATTGTCAAAAGGATTTTGGTCAACTGGGTCTGTCGGTGGAGGATTATATAAATTGGCAAATAGATCAGCATAAGGGTTTATCTCTTGTTCTTGTTCTTCAGGCTGATTGAAGAGCTCACCTAGCTGGTTATCAAGATAAAGGTCATTGGGAAGAAATCTCCCTAGAGCATCTCTTCTTCTTTCTCTATGCATGCAGTGCTAACTCAATAACACCAGTGGGTCATAACTTAACCAAAATGAAAGATGGACTTAAAAAAAACTTCTGAGCTATTGAAAATAAACAAATGTTATAATGTCTGCAAATGTTTCCCTAGTTTGACACCATCCCCGACTACATGTATGATCATTAAAGTTCCATTACTACTCCTCATGAGTTGTAGATGATCGACTACTAACTTCTTCAAGATTCATCATGCAGACTTTGTCTTCAACCGATTGGTTGTTATAACTTCCTTACTACAAGACTTTTGATTGCTGCTCTATAGTCCTGCATTATGACATTAGAGTGCACAAAACATAGGCATATATATTTCACATCAGAATAAATTATTATATATCCACATGCATAATTAATATGAATATTTCATATGTCAAAAGGTCATGTAATAGCTTTCATCTTTTAACCAAAAAGGAACATGAAGATAAGTTTACAACCACCATACCTAAACTATTCCATGTTATGATATTGCTATCATGATTCAATTGTGTTGATTTTGGGTTAAACTCGTTGACCCCGTGTTTCATGAGTAGTAGTTTACATTAACCTGTCTCTCATGAAAATAAAATATTATTGACCTTATGAATTTTTGTATTATCAACATTTTGAACAAATTCTATGATCAATTTCTTATGCTATCTTATTCTAATGATAGTTCATGGAGTTTGATGACAAACATTAATAATAATAAAATTTACAAAATCAAAATTAGAAAATACTACAACAGTGAATATAGACTGTAAAAACTTCATAGTTTTAAATAAAATATTATATAATTTTAGTCAATTGTGAATTGGTCGACTGGTGAGGTTCAATGGTTCTCATTGAGCCCACCAGGGTTTAAATCTCGTGAAGACATCTGATAAGGGATGAGGCCGGGATCGTGCCCCGGGCGAATTTGGCGGAATGGATGCCCCTCAGTCCTTGGCTCTCAGCTAAAGAGAACGAACTATTCTAAAAAAAATAAAATATATATTATATAATTTTTGAAACACAAAACCATAACACTTAAAATCCAGTTTTATCAAAAAAGCCATAAAGCCTTCAGACTGCAAGAGCAGTGCCAGCCGAAGGAGGAGGATCTCTATCATCAGAACCCCAGGTATCCCTGGGATTGACTGGAGGGTCGGGAACCGACCATCAACAACATCATCTGTATCTTTTTCTTTCTCCTCCGCCCAAGGCGACGAAATAGCCATATCTAGGCGGGGGAAGGACCACTTGGAGGAGGTGGCAGGAGGCCAAGAGGGGCCACCACGAACAACAGGAGCATCAGGAGGGGGCAGGAGGCCAAGAGGGGCCGCCACGAACAACAGGAGCATCAGGAGGGGCCGAAATAACCGGAGCCGGAGACCAGCCAAAGGAGCGGCGAGGCGGAGAAGCGGAGTGACACCGCCAGGCATCACCGCCACCTTTGGGAGAGTGGAAGTGGGGAGCTTGCGACCGCAGAGTGCGGGAGCGACGAGCCAAAGAGCTGCGACCACGACGACGACCTCTGGGCAGAGTACCATCAATCTGGGTAAATTTGGAAGGAAGTCTCGGAAAGTCTCCCAAGACAATCATATGCTAGGAGAAGGGTTTTTATATCTCCGACCCCTTTTTTGTGAATATGTAACTTTGATATTATTTTAATAGAAAGGCACTATTCATCAAAAATCCAGTTATATATATATATGAGAGATGATTTTGCTTGACCGAAACATTTGTGGAGACTCTCGTAAGTCATGAAGTCAAAAGGCAAAAAGTTTTCTACAAGAATATTTCATGAATGAAACATTGATCCAAAAGGATAAAAGCGTTAGGTGTAGCATTTTTTTCCAGCTCTTTGCGCAATCCATACCAGGTTTATTACTCTTGTGTTGTCTGAGAATATGCCAGGACCTGGCCCTCATATGTTGTACACCCTTGGGATTGGCACAGCAATTGGGTCTCTCTCCAAGGGCAGATTCACCCCTCACCACTGTCTTGTGTATGCAATCAATGCTTTCCTGGGACCTGATATCGGTTCATTCTCTGAATGGCTCACTTCTACACTAGGTATTGCTGAAGGCTTGGGATCACAAATCATGGATATCATTCATCACCCTTTTTACTATATTCTTATCCTTGGCATTCCTCTTTCAATATTTTATAGCTGGGTTTCCAAAGTTGCTCTGCAAAAAGGCCTCCTGAGTGCTTCATCTGGGGTGAGTACAAGATCTCAGAATATGATCAGCTTTAATATATAGACAGTTGCAACAGAATTTAACGGCAACCATAACCCAGTTCATGAAGCTCAAAGGAAATTTACAAAATTCAGACAATCAAATAAAACTTAGAATGCTCAACTTGTTAAAATTGACAGGATTGAACTTTGTGACATTTATGTGCATTTATGATTTTTCACACCGAAAATCTTTGGAAATACTCTAAAAAATCTAAATAATGCAGAAGCTATTAAAAAAACAAGATACCCTTTAAAACAATCTTCAAAACATAAACACACCTTTATAGGAGGTTGAAGTCATCCCATATCTATCTCATCATCAATCATATTGCCTGCCCTTTTGGAGAAGATGTATTTCTAGATAATTTTTCATTGATCTGACAGTGGTATGTTGTTGCCACACACGCGTGAGAAATGGACTACTCAAGATGTCGTTGTTTCTATAAATTTACAATTATTCAATTGCTAACAGAAGTGAACATAAAAGGGCATCTAAGAATTTCTAATAGAGCTGATGGTTGATGTGATAGAATTGCAAAGATGCATGAACATGATGTGGAATGGTATTGTGTTGTAGCACTAAGTGATTCTACTGTAAGACTTGCTAAAGGAATGTGATATGTCCTCCGCCCCCAGTCAGACAGTGGAAACCATAAGCGGGACTATTGGACTCTCGCAATTCTCAGGTCAGGATGATGCCTCCTGTGAGTAAGTGTAATCCTGAGATCACTGAGATCGTCTTGCCTTTGTTGACTAATGTGTACATTCTGCTGGAATATCGAATTGCTCTGGAGCTGAGCTTTGCACTCAGACATCCTTATTAGTTTGGGATCTGAGCCCTTAGCCTCAATGACTCAACCTCGAAATCTCCCTTGTTATCTCTTGTGTTGGCAAACTGTCAGAACATCCCAAAGTATTTGGGTTTAAAATTTCTAGCTGCAATATTCTCAATCTAATGCTAGTTGTTCTTGCCAATGTTTTCAGGTATCGCTAAGTAGGAAGCAATGCATATTGTTGATTTCTGCAGGCTCATTGTCCCACTTTTTCTTAGATCACCTATTTGAGGTAAGTGCTTACATGTACTGATTCACTTTTCTTTTTCAAATTGTCTGTGAATTTGATTCATGAAATTTCAAAGAAAAAAGTAAATACTAAATATCAACTAAAACAACAGAATGTACCGAGGATAAAAATATGTTCTGTAGCAGCTAGTTTTAGATTCAATCAATCGTAAGAAGTATCCATAGTATGGAAGAGCATGTATACGATTGCACTGTTTGAAGTAGTAGAGAAACATAGCAAGGACCACATAAGCTCCAACTAATGATGATATGAACAGACATCCGTATTTTGGCCTAATTTCTTAGTACCCTTCATTAACGTGGATTGCATCCCAAAATTTTCAGCTGAGACTGTTTATAAGCCTTTAAAGAATTGATTTGTCATTTGTTTAATGATCTGTTACTTATGGACTCGTTCCTTGATTTACATTCGTCTCCACCAAATTATAATTACTTTCATTTCCAATTTTGTGTTAGATTTGCAATTTTTGTTACACTTTGATGCAGTTTGTCTTTCATTTTATGAATTAAAATTTGCTATCAATCCAAACAAGAGTGTTTAACCCATAAACATCCCTGTTTCATATGTAACGCACTAATTTACTTGGTATGCCCACTAACCCAGTTTGTTGGGTTGGTTTTATTGGCCATCGGCGGTTGTCATATGGCCTTATGAGAAGACCTATTATTTGCTAAGGTTTTTGCCACCTTATAAGAGCCTAATAACAAGATGCCAATCACTTACAATACAGGAAGGATAGATACACCTAGATTACTGGTAAAGCATAGCTCCTGCGACTAGGTGAAATCACGATGTTGCTCCCTATTCTTTCTTTTGTTCCAAAGCTGTATTTCAAAAGAGAAATCAATATTGTGTTTTTTGGGATCTAACAGAGATGTAGTTCATGGATGTTAATCTTTGATGCAAAAATCAGGACATCAATTTACCTTTCTGATTGGTTAAATTGCCCTTTTGGCCATTTGAAAATTTCCATTTTAAAAAAAGTGAGTTAAAGTCAAATTTTACCTCAATGCCTTGAACCAAGGCAATGACATTTTAAAGAACTGTAAAAACATAAGATTCTTATATATCTTTTGAAGTTTATTAAAGGGGATTTTAGATCTGTGTCCTTATTCACTTTGGATGTTTTGCTACTCAAATCACTTCAAGTTTTTTGGTCCTATTAATTGTTCTGCACCTTAAAATATTCCTATTTTGAACATGAACTCAGATTGAAAATAATATCGTATGCCCTTCACTTCAAAGTTCTAGGCTATGTTATTGTTTAGGTTCGGCTATGAGGTTCAGTATGCAGATTTGGCTAATTAATTTTTGGTTTTGAGTTTGTTTTGTGTTCATCCATTTAAAAACATGTAAAAATCAGATAAATATATTTGTACCCTAAAGGCTAAAACAAAGCTGCCAAAAAAATTAAAATACTACAATGTGAATTACTCAATTTTAATGTCATGGTAAATATTCATTATTTATTATTTAATATTGGTGTAATCCCAAGCGGGAAGAAAGTTCAGAAAGAATAAATGTTTTTTGTGTCTTTTGCATTCATAATGAGATAAAATGAGTTTGTTTAGTGTATCAAATGCTTTCGATGTCATTTTCAGGGTTAGGGCTCCCATTTTTATCTTTCCCAGTCAAACTCAAAGTCTAAAAATGATTAAAATAAATAAAAATAAGATTAAATAGAGAGGCATTTCCCAAGTATGTTCACTCTGGGTAGTATCAGATTCTTCTGAGTTCGTCATGGGCTTCCTCACTAAAGTCTTCTGCACGTGCCTTAGAAAAATTCTCTAGTGAATTAGTCCTGAATCTTGAACAGGTACGAACAGGACCTCGATCTGTGCATTGCAGGGGATGTATCGGTAACATTAGTGGAGGAGATTGTCATTACAGTAGGAGTCTACTTATATAGAACTTTTGTGTGAGAAGCAATCAGCAAGATGAATGAGATTGCGGTAGCTAGAAAAAATGATTATTGCTATTCAAGTTGTGCAGACACATATGAAAACCTCGTATGCAATATATGTTAAGATGATTAACTAAATGTTTTGACAATTTGTAATTTTTTGAAAAATATCGCTGAAACACTTGTGGGCTGCACTGCTAATGCAGAATTTTCCTCCTCTAAGCTGCCATATCAGAGGGTACCTATTCTACAAAAATCTGCTCAGGGCTTGTACCCAACCTCAGTTTTTTTGTCACAGCCACAAGAAATGAACCCTGGTGGGTGGTCCTTGACTCCAACAACTACAAGAAATTGGAGTATTTATAGTTTGAGTTTAGATAAACAAAAATATGTGTGACAATAGATTTGAAAAAGGATTATATAATATAGGTAGAATGAAGACACTATATACTTAGTCCTTAAACCATTTCATGTTTTTTTATTTCAGCTTTTGTCCTTAGTTCTATTAAGACTGCTTAAGAATCTTTGTTGTACCGTTGGTTCTTGTATCAAATATAAAGCATTATTCTATTTATGAAGAAATGTCTGAAACAGTTGGATGTCATTGACTTAATGGTTAATCAGGTCCAGTGTTTGTCAGTGGTGAAAATGGTGAGAACACAGGTATTTCACATTAATGTAGTGAAACACAAACAAAAGTATCACATCCTATTGACACACGATTCAGTCCACCATTTGTGTGACATGATGTAGATCAAAATACAGGAAATTGAGAGCATATGACATACCCAACAAAAACTTAGTTGTTTTAATCTATATATCTATCACATAGTGGTTTATTGGCTGAGTAATTTTGGGAACATCCATCTCCTCAGTGTCTCTCTTTACTAAAAGTAGAGAGTGTAAGTTCTGTTTAATTTGATAGCATTTTGGAGAAGTGTTTATAGAATAGGTAGTAGGATGGTTATTTAAGGCATTCTTTAAAAGTTTTTATGGGATTCTGGCTGTAGGAAGTTAGAGTGAGGAGTTATATGTTCTTTTCCCATCAATGAGTTGTTGCATGATCTAAACAAATAAATAAATAAATTTGTAGTGTGTGTGTCAAGTTCTCTCCCCTGTTTTGATCTCTGATTTGTATTGCCTGTGCTGTTATATTTTTTGTCATTCTTAGGCAATTCTGATTGATTGAAAGATGCAACAGATGGTATTGGAGCACCATAGCCAAGAGGGGGATCCAATAATACTACAGAGCTAAAGGCAGAGGAGAAATATTGAAGATGAGCTACTCAGAAGGTTGGTAGTCCTTGAGGCTAGTTTGAGGCATGAGGAATAGGAAGAACCTGAAGTTTAAAGCGCCCAAGTTGGAAGCATATATCCCATGGAAGAGTCATCACAGCTGTGTCCAAACAAGGAGACAATGTTAAAACTGGTGTCACTGATTTTAAAGTAAAATTAAATTGAGAATGATGCATAGATTGGATTGAGGAATTCTAAAGATACTTTGAGATGGAGGTGTATTGAGGAAGATGAGCTGTGAAGGGTCAAGTTTGCAGCACCAAAAGTGAAGTTTCATGCTGCTCTATGGTGGGAGAACAATCAGTACAAGCTTATACAAGAACTGATGCACAAGAAGTGATCATGCAAGAGCTAGATAAGTCAGTGAACTTTAGTTTCCCTCTCAAAGTGAGCTAGCCCTCCTCAAGGTGGAACACCTCGGATGGGGCACAACATTTTGCAAAAGGCTAAGAGGAAAACTGAATGAGAAAGGCAAAATGGTGAAAAAAGGGGTGGTAGCAGTTTAAATAGGGGAGAAGGGTTCTTCTAAACCCCAATGCAGAGATAGAAAGAAATGAATTTCTTTCTAGTGGAGGTTCTTGAAGTGCTACAACTGTGGTGTTGTGATGCAGGGTGAAAATCCACACAAACCACATATGCAAATCAAATAAGGATTTGACTTAAAATCTGAAACAAATCTCATATAATATTAGTCTACATGCAAACAAGAACAATCGAGAGAAATTTTGTGCTTTCTCTCAGGTTTCTACAATAATCTAGCTTCCCAATTACAATAGTAGTTGTGAATCATCACATGACCGCATGGTCATCAAATAAACATCGCCAGTCTGATATAAATCAGAAAACAAGCAAGAGGAAAGTACAAGAAGTTCATCCCACACTTGAGCTATAGCTACACTCCAATCTTTGTCGTTCAACCTGCAATTGTCAATCTCAATCCTCCAACTCCTATCTTCAATCTTATGAAATGTGATGCCATGAATAACTCCCCTTTTTGCATTGAATACTGTCATAATGCTGCACAAGTCCACCTCAACTTCCACCAGTGAAAAATAACAAATTATTAATGCAAAATCATATTTTCTTCAAATACTACATCCAAATAAGGAGGCCATCATGAAATAATAAATAAGATACAAGATGCTCCGTAAATGTTATCATAAACCACCTCCTCTAACAACCAATCAAACTAGTCAACTATGATAGCTCCATAACTCCGCAAGAATTTGTAGTAAGATATGCATGACCGCTTGTTACTTGGATACCCACCTATGAAGAGATGCTCTTTAAACATAGAAAATGTAATATTTTGAAATATTTACCATCCAATAGCCACCACCACTACCAATAGCCAAAGTGGACGATTCCAAGAAGATGCTATTGACATGTGTCAAACTCGTATGCTAGATTAAACCTTAGGACTTGGCCAAATGATTAATCAACTGTTTTAGGTCTTATTACATCAAATTTATTCACCAAAAATTTAAAACTAAACTATTGCAAAAATTAAATTAAATATTTTTAGTTGATGCAAGATTGCTCTCACATCCAAGGATGCTCCTGCATCAGACACATAGAGTACGAAGAATTTTATGAATATGGATTCACAAAATGGAGTTGAGTGGTAGTACCACCCTTTCAGATATCAAGCAATCCTCGATAAACTCCATCACTGATATTTGTTCCTCTAATTTGTTCTTCTTTCTCCTCTTCCAACACTTAGCTGCAACAAGTATCCTTCTCTGGCAACTTTGCTCTGCACTCAACCTCTCGAATGTGGATTCAATTCCACCATAAACCGACCACCTCCTCCAAGTGTACATCACACTCTCCTCTAATCTCGTGAGATTCAACCCACTATGGTATGACCACCTCCACCAAAATAAACCTACATTAAACTCTGTAACACCATACACATCTTTCTCTGCATACCACACATCACTAGCAAAATTCTTTTGAACTAACTCACCCATAACATGCAAATCATCATCATTCTCAAATTTAATTAAATATAATTCACTAATCTCTTCGCAACCTCATCATACTCACATCCTTCTTTAGATTAATATTCAAGAAGAATTGAGTTTTACCTTAGTTCCATTTACTGCAGCAACTTCAACGTGATATACCACTGTTTTTATGCCTTTCAAAAGGCATATTGCTGCTGCAAACTTCTTCCACATTCAAAACAACATTATAACAATAATCCTGAGATTCATCATCTACAGTCTCTAACAAATAATCAATTTCTTTTAACTAGGGAATCTTCATCTTCACTACTTTCAAAAAGAGAATCATTGGAAAATTCCTCCTTGACCTCCACATCTCGTTCCTCGATTTTAACCTTCTCAAAATAATTTGTTGCTGCAACAAATTTCTCCATTTCTACATTCTTATCCTCATCAAAGAAAACATGATTTCTACATTCTTATCCTCATCAAAGAAAACATGAAAATCGGATTTTAACAACTTTCTCCATTTCTACATTGTTATCCTCATCAAAGAAAACATGAAAATCGGATTTTACCTTATTACCTTTCACTGCAACTTCTGCTCCACCTACAATAAATTTATTTCATTCTTCTTCAATTTGAACTACTAATCATTCTTCTCATCTTCATTTGTATCCTCTAAAGAACTCTCTTTTGTGGCAGCAATCTATTAACCTCATTCTCCATGTCTTCTAATAGACATTCCTTAGCTTTAGGTTCATCAACTTCTTAATATTCATCCTCTTCCTCTTCTTTTGTGCCACCTTTATTGCATCTTCTTTCTCTCCTGCATTCAAAACATCATTAGGACTAAGACATGCATTGCCACTTGTCACTTAGATACCCACCTATGAATAGATGCTCTTTAAACATAGCAAATTTAATATTTTGAAATATTTACTATCCAGTAACAACCACCAATAGCCAAAGTAGAAGATTCCAAAAATATGCCAAGAAGATGCTGCTAACATGTGTCAAACTCCTATGCTAGATTAAACCCTAGGACTTGGCCAAATGATTTATCAAATATTTTAGGCCTTATTACATCAAATTTATTCACCAAAACATTTAAAGCTAGACTAATGCAAAAAATAAATAAAATACTTTTGGTTGATGCAAGATTGCTCTCACATCCCAACTCCTACATCATGTTGCAGCCCTCATAAGGCTCGAGGCTGAATCAGAAACCCCAAAGCTACCAATATAGTGATGATGACTCATGAGGAACCACAAGCTGAAAAATGGGAGGTTTCGTGTAATGTCCCCATTTTCATGAGCATTAGAGTTTGAGAGATTAGCCTATTATTCTATCCCTCATAGGCTAATGAGGTTGGTTAGAGGGTCCTTTGAGGGATGCATCTTCTTCAGTGATCAGGGTTTTGCAGGTTTGGCTTTCATTCGAGGTCTCCAAGACTCTGTATGCAGAAATTGCTATTTATAGTAAGTTTTGAGGGGGATAGAGAGGGACCCCTGTTATTTTTAGAAATGGGGTATGGTCGTATGCGGCTTGATCACGTCAGCTTCGAGTTCAGACGGCGTGCAGAGATGATGAGTAATAACGGAGATATTAATATTTATTTGGTTAAAATACATATTAATAGTTTTGAGCTTATATTGTAAAGTTATAATATAATTTTATATTATAACTTAAGTCACTTAAGTGAAGGGTCAATTTATCATAGATGGGGCCAAGTGAACAATTAATTTTAAAAGAATTATTTGCGCACCAACTATAGAGTTTTAAGTGAAAAGAATTAAAAAGTGGGAATATATCTCTTATTCCACGTTGGTCAGGAAAGTGTTTGAGCTCCCACAAGAAAAGAATAAAAGAGACTTAAGAGCTCATTCTGATTATGTTTTATGATTATTATTGAACTTTGGTTGATTTTTGCTCTTGCTTGGAGAACGAGGGTTTCTACTTGTAGCCGCCATTGGAGAACGTAGTTTTCTTTTGTGCTTCCATTTGAACTAGTGAGATACCTGGCGAATTTGGATTACTAAGAGTCTTATTCAGAGATTCTTATTGTGCTTCAAATAGTGGGTTTACTATCAATTTGTGGAGAGAAATCAAAGGCTTGCAATTGCAGATTTATAAGGAGAGAATTCTGAGATTGGAAGGAGTTTATAGTGATTTGGGGTACAAAATTATATGCAGATTGCTCCAGGTGTTGAGTGCGGCCCATATTTCAGATTTAGTAGCCAACATACCTTGCGTAATCCCTCACAAAGGGTTGTTGTTTCATCAGGCAAGCCACGTGACAGCAGGGAGAGTTTTGTTAGTGCTGCTAGGGCATGTGTGGAGGGAAAATTCAGAATTCTCAAAGGGTTTGTAT
>MU228389.1:318944-341081 GCA_018584345.1 Thuja plicata | reverse complement strand
GTTCAGACGGCGTGCAGAGATGATGAGTAATAATGGAGATATTAATATTTATTTGGTTAAAATAAATATTAATAGTTTTGAGCTTATATTGTAAAGTTATAATATAATTTTATATTATAACTTAAGTTACTTAAGTGAAGGGTCAATTTATCATAGATGGGGCCAAGTGAACAATTAATTTTAAAAGAATTATTTGCGCACCAACTATAGAGTTTTAAGTGAAAAGAATTAAAAAGTGGGAATACATCTTTTATCCCACATTGGCCAGGAAAGTGTTTGAGCTCCCACAAGAAAAGAATAAAAGAGACTTAAGAGCTCATTCTGATTATGTTTTATGATTATTATTGAACTTTGGTTGATTTTTGCTTTTGGTTGGAGAATGAGGGTTTCTACTTGCAGCCGCCATTGGAGAACGTAGTTTTCTTTTGTGCTTCCATTTGAACCAATGAGGTACCTGGCGAATTTGGATTACTGAGTCTTATTCAAACATTCTTATTTTGCTTAAAACAATGGGTTTACTATCAGTTTGTGGAGAGAAATCAAAGGCTTGCAATTGCAGATTTATAAGGAGAGAATTATGAGATTGGAAGGAGTTTATAGTGATTTGGGTACGAAATTATATGCAGATTGCTCCAGGTGTTGAGCGCGGCCCATATTTCAGATTTAGTAGCCAGCATACCTTGCGTAATCCCTCACAAAGGGCTGTTGTTTCATCAGGCAAGCCACGTGACAGCAGGGAGAGTTTTGTTAGTGCTGCTAGGGCATGTGTGGAGGGAAAATTCAGAATTCTCAAAGGGTTTGTATCTGCTCAACTACAAGGGAATCTACAAGTTGAACTTTGCTGGGAATACCAGTCCTCAAGCTTATTCCAGGTTTCTATTTGTTGTAGTTAATTTCCAGAATTTATGAATAATGTTATTCCATGTTTTGTAATTGCATTAATGAATAGTTTCATGGTGGATTAATGAAGAAAAGGTGTTAGAGATTAATGGCAAAGCAACTAGTTCATTTCATGCAGTGTTATATGTTAAGTGATTGCAAAACCATTCAATTAAAAACAAAACCAACATACACACTTAAGAAAAATCAGAATTAAGACATTGAATATCAACTGTTTGACAAAATGCCAAAGTGTCAAAATTGAGTTTCCAGAGTTAGAACCAGCAAGGGTTCTTACATTGGTGATGGGAGACAAACAAGGTAAGGAAAATGAGTGGAGGAGAAAATATATTTCTTGGACCAGATGCAAGTGCCAGGTCAAGGCCTGCAAGGTGATTACAAATAAAGAATCAACTGATAAGTTGGTAAGTACAAATATGGTCCAATAAGATGAGTAAGGATCCAAAGAAGGTTAAGGGTGGATGCTTCACACTACAAGGCATTACTGAATTAAGGATAAGATATAACATAAGATGAGTAGAAAATTCTTTTGATGACACTAGAGGAGAGATATGGGAAGATTTATGTGTATTTGCAGAATTTGTCAAATTGCAAAAAGAGGGAAATTTACAGGTTTATATACACCTCTATCAGTACCTGAAGGGACATGAAATGATAATGCCATGGAGTTTGTATCGGAGCTGCCATGAATCCAAAGGGGAAATGATTTTGTATTGTAGAAGATTTTGTAAAACACATTCATGAAGTTCGGCAACAGTCAAGCCAAGAATATTGAAGGAAAATGAAGATTACTTGGAAGTGAAGGAAAATGAAGATTACTTCGAAATGACAAATTTGTTTTGAAGGGAATATATATTAGTAGTGGTATATCTGCATAAGTAGAGATATTCATCAGAACTCTTATCACTAGCTTAAACTAAAGAAAATTGGTTCTTATAGGATCTTGAGGAGAATCAATGCAAATGCCTATTTGATTGATTTGCTAGAAGAAATTAATATCAGCAAAGTGTTTAATGTTGCAGATTTGTATCCATATAAGGCAGACATAGAAGAAATAGAACAACCTAATATTGCCAGAATATTGGGCTAACCAGTTAGCAAGTGCACAATAAAAGCTGTCTTGTATTAATCTATACAGCTCGCCTAGTGGTTTGTTGATTGATTGATTTTGGGAACATGCATATCCCCAATGTCTTCGCCTTTTTTAAAACTAGAATAAGTTGATGGAATTTTGAAGAAGCTGTTTTTAGAATAAGTATTAAAAATAGTTTTCATGGGTGTTTTTGGGAGATTTTTCATAGGAATATAGCTTTAGGGAGTCAATGTGAAGAGCTGTAGCTGCTCTGCCCATCAATCAATCGGTGCATGATCTAAATGTATACATTATTATAATCTGAGTAATATTTACAATAATTTTTTTTTTTTCATGTATGTCAAAGTTTTACTTTCCTTTTTTCGTTCTCTGATTTCTTCTATCTATGCTGTTATATTTTGTGCTTTTTTGTGAAAATTTAAGGTTATTTTGCTTGCTTGATAGTGGGCTCCGCATCAACACACAATCTATATAAATCTATTATGGACTTGTACAATGTATATCCATTAGTGCTGGAATGCATATGAAAAGGTGATCACTGATTGTGGTCTAAGGCTTCACGAGATGGTATTTCCCAATTAGTTTCTCTCACACAAAGACCATGTCAAAGTAGGGGCTTCACATAGGCTCAGAAACCTGTAGACAATAACAATCGTTTGGAGTAGACACTCATCTGAACATGCCATTGATTACATATTATCTTGTTAGATAATTAATTCTACATGCCTCTACGTCTGACCATAATTAGAGACTATCTATCATATCCTAATGTTTTCATGCAACCATGTTTTTAAAATAATATTAAATTATTAAAAGATAAGGTTTATAGTTGTTATATAGCCATATTATATAGCAAGTGTTTTCTTTCTGTTTTTTTAGTTTGCTTTTTAGTGAGTCATGTAATGTTTATCTGTTTGGGTGCTTTCTTCCCCAATCTCTATAGAAGTAGAAGAATCTTATTGTAATAATTAATCCACTTATTTAATAGAATATTAAAATATTGTGTTCTATTAATTTTTGCTATATAGGATGAGCTATTCCATTGAAGATCCTTTCCAATGTGGAAGAATGGGTGTGTTGGTGTTTGAAAATGTTTATGCTACTTAAAGCTACCAATATGCCTCGAGACTGATGTTAGGAGTGGTTAGCTCCAAGTATGAAAGCTCTACAAGACAACTGGACCAACTATGGGGACAAGACTTCCCTCTGCACTTCTGGCTCTGTTAAACCAAGGCGGGTGCACCTAATCCAGATTTGATATAACTTTTACAACTCTTCACTTACTTCTGGATTTAACAACAGATCTATGATAAGAAAGTGTCGAATGTTAACCAGACATTCATTGACTCTCAATCATCATATAGGACAACAAACAACAACCACAAATAATAGAGACTTGAATATGGTTTTGATGTTTAAAATGGAGGACATAACCAAACTCTATCAAACATGCATCAACAAAGAGTAAACTAGCTCTTGATCAGTGCCTTATCCATTGGGCAATCTTTTAAATCTAAATACTGAAACAGAAGACAACTTATTGACCAAGACTCATAGCCATAAACACAAATATCTCAGATCATACACTTACTTATAAGATCCTTATGCATATACATCAAATGAATCTATGTTCTATCCAAAGTATACTTTAATCCAATCCTAAATCAGAACTATGGAATAGAACACATACATGGATAACTCTATGTAATGGATTATAAAATCCAAAACTCAGACAATGAAAGCCAAGGAGAGACTTGAAACTGAGACACTTATATTAAGTATAATGAGTAAAAAGTCTGTAACAATATGACCAAATGATTACACCATTCAATAACTTGCAAAAGATCAAAGAATTATCTATCTTATCATGAATTACAGTCTAACATGAATCTGCTATATCCCTAGAACAAAAACCTTGGATTCACACTTTAGAAGCCAAAATTTTGGAACCCTTACAACCGAGAAAAGAGAGGGATAAATAGGAGAAGGAAAACCCTAGAAGAGGGTTTTTTCTTACAGCATTCCTTCTCAGCAATTAAGAACAGTCCTTCCTGGCTGATCTTTCTCTAAAGATCGCGAAAAGATCTGATCCAACATATCACTCGTCAAGTCGCAAGAAAAGATCTAATCTCATAAATGCAGAGCACTCACGGCATGGGCAAAAACATCCCAAAAAAGGAAGTAGACCAGAAACATATGAGACCACCATGCTGCATTGAATGCTTCCAGGACCATAGAAAACATTCCCAGCCACTCAAATGATGCCATTAAAACTGATCATGGGTAAAGAAGACCTCGAGCCACTCCCCTGCAAATCTGAGAACACGCAACCATGACAAAAAACCTTCAGAGACCTTTAAAATATTCAAATTACCGTTACAATGGCTAATCTTTCTGGCACTAAACACATCAACGGCCGAGATCAAGTCCTTTCTCAACTTTTAAAACATGACCATCGATCAACTTTAAGTTAACCAAGCCCAACACAGATCCTGCCATGCGTTGTGTAGGTGCAATGCCTTGATGGTTAGATCATGCACATCTTTCTTTTGAGTCATTACGCCCGCCGCACGATCTATCAAGACTTGCCTGCACTTTAATTCATCCTTTGTCCTTGGCCTTTAACCAGTCTTCAACCTGCACTTTAACTTTAGTTAGCAGATCTCTTCCTATCTCTAAGTCGCCAGATGATTTGACTAACCCTGGTTCCATCTGGAGATCATATGCACGCCACAAGATTAAGATCAAATCAACGGCTTGCACCAGATCTCGAAATGAAAAAGAATCTTTTACTTTTGTCTAGAGATTACGTGCAGCCAGTAGATCTTCATGCATATCAACGGCTCTGATTTGATCCTTGGCAACCTCACCTTAACTTTATCCTGACTCGGGTTCATCTGGAGATTCAGTGACTGAGTAATCTCTAAGTCGCGAGATAAAAACTTAACCCCTGAGTTTGCTTAGAGATTACGCGCGAGCCACAGGATCAAAACAAGATCGACGGTGTGCGTTAAGTCTCCAAATATATAATGACATCATCTTTTTATGTGAGGTTAAGCGCCAACCACTCATCTCTGCTCTGATCAACGATCCTCGCCAAGTCTCTGAATACTTCTGTACTTCATCAAATCTTTACGAGATTAAACGCTAGCCCCAGATCTCTGCTCTGATCAACGACCACGATCCCTCCATGCAAACTCCACCTGAACTCTGACTTACCTTTCTTAACCATGATTAAATCTGGAGATTCAGCGACTGAAGGAAACTTGAAGTCGCTAAATACTTTGCCTAACTCAAGTTACATTACGAGATCACGCGCTAGCCCTACGATCATGTCAGAAATAGAACTCGATCAACGACTTGCGCTGAATCTTTGAATAAACCTGTACTTTGTCTGACTTAACCTGACCTTTACTGCAGTTAAATCTAGAGATTGGGAGATAAATGTGATCGCCAGGTCGCTAGATCATTTCTTAACCCTTGAGTTTGTTTCGAGATCACGCGCAAGCCACACGATCAACTCAAGAACTTAACAAGATCAACGACCTGCGCTAAGTCTCTGAAAACATTTGTACTTGGCCATTTCCTTTCGAGATCTAGCGCGAACCACACATCTCTGGCAAGATCGACGATCCTCGTTTAATTTCGAAACATTTCACTTAACCCTGAGTCCATTACGAGATCACGCGACCAAAGAGAAAAAGTAACCCTGCCCTGACCTTGGGTCTATCTAGAGATCACGCGACAACTGAGTCTCTGAATCGCTGAAAGAAAAACTTAACTCATGGTTTACTTCGAGATTACACGCGAGCCACAGGATGAAGCCAAGCAAAGAACAAGATCTACGACCCTCACTTAATCTCCAAATAAAAAAAGGCTGACATCACCTTTGTCTAGCGATCACGCGCCAACCACACGATCAAGACCAAGACAGAGCAAGATCTACGGTGCGCGCGAAATCTCCAAATATTCCATGACTTTGACTTTTATCCTGTGATTACGCGCCAGCCGTGAAATGAAAACTTAAAGAGAACTTGATCGACGGCCTGCGCTTGATCGCTGAATGAAAAAGAATATTTGGTTGGGGTTACGAGATTAAGAGATAAAGGCCTGGAAAAGCGCACATGACTTAAAACTTGACTTAAGTGACTTGGAAAAGTAACTTAAAATTAGAACGAGCCATGAGGGTTTAGGGTTTAAGACACAGACCTTGCACAAAGACTTAGGGTATTTAGGCCATAGACCTAAACAGATTGCAGAAACAAGAGCAAAACCATGGAACTAGGCAAAAATTTTGAAAAAGGGCTAACAGGGTGTTGATAGTTTGAGACTGAAACCCATCTCATCTTCATCCCCTAAAACATTACCAGTTAAGGCTTTGGTCCCTCCTATAATTCCAACTACTTCCTTCATTCCTTTTGTTGATGTTGCCTTAATTCTTTGTGATGTCTGTAAGACTGGTGGTTCTACTTCCTTCCATTCATCATCTTCTTCACATTCCTCTAAAGAATACCTGTTTTCACTCTCCTAGTCATCACAACCTGTCATTTCATTGCTGTCTTTGATGTGGATGCTGACTGTTGTGTTTTATTTTTCTATGTTTTTTATGCTCCTGCTTTTCTCTTCTTGTCTTCTCTGGCTTTTTCAAAATTTAAGAGTTCTTGACTATTTTAGCAAATCTTTCAATAATCGAGGATGAAGATAATTTATCCTCTTCGTAAATCATTTCACACAAAAAGCTGTTATATGCATAGTCTGAGACTCAAGATTAAAGCCAATTACATATATGTACTGGCCACATCCAAAGATTGCTTCATCTTTTTCGAATTTATGCAACCCATTTAGACCATGTTCTATCCATCACGTCCTTGAATTATGGGAAAATCCTTATTGGAATGACTATATTTCTGCTTCACCACCAGTTAATAACATAAAAAGGTTGTCGCCAACGTACATTTCATTAATTTCAAGTTGTAACTTAATGTCACAATCCTAATCACCATGCATAATTCTTAAATGAGTTCAATATTAACTTCGGATTGCGCCATATCCAAGCTTATAAACCTTGATACCTCTATCTATATCTCAGAACTGAAAAAAAAACATTATTCTTTAGAAGCATCACCCTTACCTCTAGAAAATGATTAGTTTGTCTCCATGTCATATGCCAGGGCCTGATGTAGGATGTCCAACTGCTTGTGCGAGGCTGTATAGTCTATGCATTGTGACAGCAGCTTAGCCAAGTCATCATTTAGCTTATTTGACTTAACGAAATCATTGTTTGCAAACTTGTGAATGCGAATTTGCAAGCTTGGTAACTGGCAAGTCGGGTCCTACAAGAAAACTTGAGTTTTTCATGATTTCTCTCTATGGACTTGGCCAATGAAAAAGAATTCAGACCCTTGATGAATCCTTGGTTTTTTGTGCTTTTGTCTTTTTGTCTTCAGCTATTAGGATCTTAGCAGTGTGAATTGATCACTGGGAGATTGGAAGAGTTATCATTGGTTTGTTGTGAGTGATAAATCTATGAAAAATGGTATGCATCATGAAGTTCCCTATGCCCTTGAAGGCCTTAATTTGGGCTTGTTAGCTAAGGCTCTGCCTCTCAACTCCATGTTGTATCCCAATGGGGAATGCACTTGGGGCACTGCCCTTGGCCCCTATGAGAGACATTGCTTCTCAACCCAACTGGTGGTTGCTGCCTCAAGAGTCAAGACCCTCACACTAGTTTTAAAAAGCAAATCATAAGGATCGTTTTGGGCTGCCCCGGATGGAAAAACATAGTTTTTCCCTCTTTATTTGTCTTGAAATAATGCTCTCGTTACATTCAGTGTGCCCTAATTTGCAAATTTAATCATCTTTGGCCCTCTTTGCTTGACTTGCATAAGTAGGTGCTGGCATCTTGGAGGCCCCTCGCGAATGAAAAATTTGAGCTTTACCTAAGGGCTTTCTATTGCTAGATTTGGTTCCCACATTGACAGGGAGCTGATATTTGATGGTCATTCATGGTTGTGGGGTGAGCATTCCCTCTTGCTCAAACCATGGTTTCCTTTTTTTGATCCTCCTACAAAGCTTCTTCATATCATGCCAATTTGGGTCAGATTACCCAATCTAGCTCTCCGTTTCTAGGAAGACTTCTATTATGAAGCTATTGGGAATTTTATTGGGTGTTTTTGAAAGTTGATTCAATTACTTCGAACATTTGTAACATCCTAAAAATATTGATTTAATAAGAACAAAGAAAGAACAAGTTTACTAAGAAGACTGCAATGTTTTTTTTTTTTTTTTTGTTTTTGAACATCATAACAGCAATTATAAAGAATATAACACTTGAGCAATGTATCTAATTTATAGGTAATATAACTTGCCAAACAGAAACGAATAAAGTAACTTCTAGTTTCCATTTCCTTATTTAAAGACTGCAAGTTCCAAGCACGAATACATAAATAAAAGAACATGAAAGAGATCCATACATACATAATGCTTGCTGAAGTATGAAGCTGTAATCCTGTGAGAAAGAGAGATAGATAGGGGAAAAGGTATCATCAAGGCGTTTATCCACCCAACCATGGATCAACTGATCCTACCCTGCGCATTTCAACTGAAAATGGCCCGGCCCTCCGCACGCAGGAGCATGGTCATAGCAAAACTTGGAACTAGTGCAAGGTCCCTACAAACACAATCGGTCAACCCTATAGCTACTGCTAACTTGGTTGACTCCTGACTAAGTTTGTATCCGGTACCTTATACTGACTTATACTGACTCAGCGGTAGTACACCTTGGCCAAGGTTTTAATCTACATGTCTATCATGCAAGTCAGTCCTTCACCTGATCCATTATGCCTAGGGACTCAACTACTCATTATCTCGTAGTGGTGAGTGATTAAGAATTCTTAAAGAACGTTATTCCATTTCCTTACACATGTGCTCAATAAGTTATCAAATCGTGTACAGGATTTATGTATTAACCATGGCTGCCCGACCTGAGCATCTGTCGGGTCCTTATTTCAGTGTTCGGGTTGTCCTTCTAAAAGGGGTCTCCTCTATGCTGACAAAGTAAGGAATTTCTAAAAGCCTTCGGGTTAATGCAATCTTCAGCATCTTCCAAAAACACTAATCATGCTTGGTGTCTGGACTGCTGACATAGGTGATTAACCGCAACTGTCTAACAATTTGAGTAGACACACGCGCTCATTCAATGTTTTAAATCAATAATTGCATTTACTAATAGGTCTTCAGCCACATGCACTAATTTTGTATGACAAGGATAGTAGCTTGGTACCAGCTCAATCGAGTTATCTATTACCCTCTCATACTATAGACTCTATCATGAAGTCTGGAAAGATTACGGTTTCACACTTCCGAATACATATAGACTTAACAAGATAACTGAAGGAAAGAGGACTGGAAAAGAATGTAAACCCACTCTCAACCATGCATAACCAAGAAGATTGAAAAAAAGGCTCACTTCCAACTATGCTTACACAACGATAACACTGGAAGAATGGAAGCACACTTCCGAAACATGCATAACAAGAAGAAGAAGATTGGAAGCTCACTTTCAACTATGCATACGCCGCATTAAAAATGGAAAGAATGGAAACATACTTCTGAAAACACACATAAACAGCAAGACGATTGAATAGTTCACTTCCAACTTGCATGCGCAGTATTAGAAATCGTAGAGAATGGAAGCACACTCCCGAAACATTCATAAACAGCATAACAATTGAATAGTTCACTTTCAACATGTATACGCAGTATTAGAAATTGTAAAGAATGGAAGCACACTTCCGAAACATTCCTAAACAGCATAACAATTTAAAATTTCACTTTCAACATGTATACGCAGTATTAGAAATTGTAAAGAATGGAAGGTGGAGGAAGCTGGACGTGCCTGCTTTAGAGTTCGAATCCCTCCACTCCAGTTCACCACGGCTTCTTTCTATTCCTACTGTTCCAGCTCTGACGTTCTCCTCTTCACTCGACACACAGCTACCAAGCCATTCCTCTCACGCCACCCTCTACTCCCAAAAAAAACTAAAATTCCTATTCAAAGACATGCCACCATCTCCACTTCACTACCGACGGTTCTAAAAACTACCTTCGAGCGAGCTGGGTGACTCAGCTCTCCACTCCGCCACCTAGCATCACTCCCCAAGAATCCACGATAACATGCCAAAAAGGACGTAAGTAAAAACGCCAAAAACACTCCACGGTAGAGGTATTACTTTAGAAGAGTCGACCCGATTAGGTGGAACTCAAGGTGCTCAAAGATGAGCGATGAAAATTAATTAAAAGGATTTAATAATAAATTAATTTAAAAAAACAAGCCGAATATAAAACTCAATGGTTCCGCTCAAGTCACTAAGCGAGCGGAAAGGTTTAAAATGTTTTATACCCGAATGACGACACCCCAAAGCTTTAAGGTGATAATAATGCGATAATGGTCCAACGTACCGACATGGAACTAAAACAATGTCACAACTCAAAAGTAATAAAGGTGACATACCCCTACTAACACTATCTAAGAAGGACTGGGTTAATCCCCATGACGCAAGCACTATGTTTCTAACTCAACTAGGAACCTTGGCCAACAGGGTTATCCCTAAACTCACAGTACCTGAAGGTCAACGATGTTCGTTCCTCATTTGCCATGACCCAGTTCCTTACTCTTTCCCGATGATACCTTTTCCCCT
The DNA here is from genome assembly GCA_018584345.1 of Thuja plicata. Classification (NCBI taxonomy): domain Eukaryota; kingdom Viridiplantae; phylum Streptophyta; class Pinopsida; order Cupressales; family Cupressaceae; genus Thuja; species Thuja plicata. The sequence continues at coordinate 330,389 of MU228389.1, read as the reverse complement.
TCCAGGCTAGTTGATCCTGCATCCACTTGCAAAAACAATTGTAGTTAATTCCTTGTCACGACAATAATCAATAGCCAATAATACATTAGCGTAACATAAGAGAAGATAATTAAATCCAGTGCCTCAATTTGATTACTTAATACCATCCATAATCTTGTACTAACTAATTCATCTTATTATAACAAAACTTTCACGTTTGCTTAACATAATTAAATTGTTAATTTAAACACCCAATCATTTAAATACATTCCAATTCTAGATACCATTTAGGGCACATTACAATACCAGATATCATTTAGGGCACATTTCAATACCAGATACCATTTAGGACACATTACAATACTGAGGGGTGTTACAACATTGGTACACTACCTATGCCCAGTTTCTAGTGGTCATTGACACCTCCAACACTCTTCTTGGGGAGGTCATGTTGATGGTGGAGGATAGGCTTTGGATTTAGGTTATTAACAGTGAAGGTTTTCCCTTCTGTTGCAGGTGATGCTTTTCTTTTGGGCAGCTTGATTCTGATTATCCCCATTCACATATGCTAGTTCTGCTATGTGATAGTGAGACTTCATCTTTGACTTTGAACACTTGATCATTGACATTTTTGGTGGTTTGGATCCTTTGTATGTTCGTCGTGAATCTCCGGTGGTGGGGCATGATGATTCTACTTCAGAGTCTTTTGTGCTTCAGACTGTTGTTGGGGTAGTGGACACTTCACCGTCCACATTGCTTGATGATCCTATTCCAGCAATTGTTAATCATCTTTCAGGGGGTGGTGTTGGAGTGCCTCCATAGGTTTGTGTCGTGGTTCCCACTAGGCGGTTGGCTTCCCCAACTGAGTGCTCTTCTCATGTGTTGTCCTCGGTTGATTTGTTGGAGAGGAGTTCCCCTCCTTTCTCTCCTCAATCGAAGAATTTTGATGATGAGGTTTCTTGGACCATTCTCTATAGACGAAAGAAAAGCCTTTCAAAACATGTATCTTAGTTACACACTAGAATCATGGGCGTGAGATATTCTAGTTCAAGCTTTGGTGTTGTGTTTAGTCCTGTCTACCTTGCTGCAATTGTTTTTTGCTACTTTTGTAGCATTTTGGTTGTACAGGGCCTATGAGCTTGGTTTTCTTTTTATGTATTATCGTTCTCCTCAGCCTGTGGGTTTGCTTGTGATAGGATTGGGACCCTTGTTTCCCATTTTGTCTTATAGAAAACAAACATAACTTTTTAACCCTATTTTAATGAAAATCTTGGCATTTTTCATTCTCCCAGAAAGAGTAATTTAATTTCATTCATAGTTTTGGTTGCTGAGTCAATCTCAATTCCACCTGATACGATTATGAACAGAATAGACTTGTGTTTTCCAAATCCAGTCCTTTAATTTCATTTATAGTTTTGGTTGCCGAGCCAACAATTCCACTTGATATGATTATGAACAGAATAGACTCGTGTTTTCCAAATCCATTCCCTATCTGTCTCATGCATTAGTAAAATTTATTTTGCGTATTTTTATAATTTTATAATTTTCCGAGTCCCGAGTCTAAGTCAAACTTTTGGGCTGCATACATTTTGTCAAGTCAGAGTTTCCCTACTATGATGTAAATCACCCATCATTTCCTATTGCCATTATTGCTATCTTTGTGTCAGGCAATTTTGACCACTTTGAAAATTTTGACCATTTTGAACTTCTTTGAATTCTGACACTTCTTTGAATTCTGATATAGAAAGAAATATGAAAATGTGTTAATGCTGTAGCTTTTGGTTTCTTAGACCATTTGGTCTCATAGACGTCATTAAAATTTCTTCATTCAGAATTTTATGTATCGCTCTGTGGTATCACCCCCTCTTACCATGTGCTTAGAACTATTAGATCTTCTTGCTGTCCAAAATGTTAATCTCCAAGCAGAACTAGTTATACCATGTTTATCTCCTTGTTCGCCAGGAAATAAAATTTGATAGTCTTTCTTCTTTCCCACTTGTAGGGTTTATTAAAAAAATTAAACCTATCTTGTCCGCTGCAATCCTTCTTTTTCTCTCAACCTAGACATCTTTCTGTTCTCTCTGGTGAGCACTGTTGCTATGCAGGAACTTGTTGATATTTGGTGGTACATTATTTGTTTTTCTTCAACCTTAAAAGCCGAGTTGTATGCATCTCCAAGGGTGTTAAGTGAAGATGTCAATGCAGATGGGTTGAGGTGTGTCATTAGTTCTGAAGAATAAATCATCTCCGTCTCTAAAGAGCTTCCTTGCCTATTGCTCAAATCTTTCCACAGGAAAATGGGCATTCTAGAACGTTCACCTGGATAATGAGCACAGGATGGTGGGAGGGCCGAGCTCCGGTCAATAATGAAGCTGTTGTAGTCGTTGGCTTTCTGTGCATCTGCCTACTGACGGGATATACTTACATAAACAGGTACTTGGATCTGAATCAGAATTCTGGATTATTTTAATTTTACCTAGTTTGATATAACCCTTTCCCTTCTCATGTATACATAATATATCCACACTGATTGGCTTTCTAATATGAACTTCTGAAATGTTTTGAGTGACCTTTCTAAATGGGCAGACTGCTTATGATTTCTATTTTGTGATGGGATATTGGTAGGTTGTTTATAATAGAAGTTTGCAGATTTGAAGTTTTTGTATTGAATTGTGGTGCTTACCAATGTTTTGGAGCAGTTGAATTTATATACGTTGCAAAATCGGCGCTTAGCTAACCTATCCTTTTTACAGTTTACCATTTTCTTTTCCGCTATATATGTTTTCATGATTCTTGTCTGGGTTATGTCAATTTTCTCCTTTCTATTGAAAGCTATCCGCTAGATTCTTGGTTTGAAATTATGATTCATGTAGTATATTTGACTCAAAACAGCTTGGTTATCACTTCATTTAATGGTTTTGTGCAGAGTGAAACCCGGTAAAGTCATGACTCAATCAACCCAATCCTTAAAACTTATTGGAATAATTGCAATCCTTTATTGCTTATGGTGTGCAAGCCAAATATACTGGAGAAATCCACGACAACCAGCTGTTGGTGAAGAAGCAGACTTGGGAGTAATTATATTTATGACCATTTATTTCTTTCTGCCACATGGTTTGTGCATTGCTGCCATGGACTCTACAACCAGTAGTGAGTTGCCACTGTGATGGCCATTCAGTGAAAACAAAGGAGTCATCATAGTAGATTTGCAGCTGCCATGCTATCATAGAACACGAGCACCCTGATAATTGTGACATGGTCTTTGAAGCTAAAACCCTCAATTTTCAAGAAAAATCTGAATTGCAATGAAGACTTTTGAAGTTATTCTCAGGATTGAAGATCTTTTATTTATTGTGGATGTGGTCCCCCACCATCCAAGGAAACTCACCAACCATAGATGGGAGTGGGGAGGTTGCTATACCACTGTAAAAACGGCTACCCCTGGTGAACAATAGAAGCCCAATTCTGTCACATTTCTCAGGGTTTGCCTTTTACAACTTGGGATTGACTAAATAATGTAATTGCTGATTAATTGATGGTTACCCACTAACCGTTATTGGGTTTTCTTTTTATTGGAAGTTTTATTTTTATCGGTTCTTATGGTTTTAGCTTGATAAATATTAGTTAATATTATTGTCTTTTATTGTACTTGTTTAGTTTAGGCTAATAACTATTGCATTCACCTATGCACAATTAATTGAGTGTTTTGCAATATGATTGGTTGAATTCTTTTGGTGTTATAGGACCCTTTTTTCGAACTGCAGAAACAGTTCCTATACCACTACGTATTGAGGCAATTTTTTATGCACGACGCGCTACATTTATGGAATAAATTGATGTTACTGAGAGTTGTTTGAAGATAATAAAGGTTCTATTTGCATTAGTTTTTGGCATTAGAGTAGTTACAATGGCCCAAAGGCGAGTGCATGGCGAGTGCATGTGAATTGGGGAGGGCTAGGAGGAATGCATATAGCCTCGTAGAAATGTTGTTTATGTATTAGACTCTTTCGATAGGCTTATTGAAGTCTTGACAAGCTAAACTTCAATCATAAAGGTGTTGGAATTAAGGAACACTGTTAGACTCTTTCGAGAGGCTTATTGAAGTCTTGACAAGCTAAACTTCAATTGTAAAGGCATTGGAATTAAGGAACACTGAGAGGGTGGAGGGGGTGGGGGGGTTGAATTAATGTTCTACAATTTTTACCTTTATTAATTTGATTCTTTAACCACTTAACACATATAATCAAAAGAAAGATGCAAAAGCATAACATAAGCATCCACAACACCATAAGACCAAGATTTTTTGTGTGGAAACCCGATTAAGGGAAAAACCACGGTGGGGATGAACCCACAAGATGAAAATACTCTGCAGTAGTGTTACAATGGAGAATGCACATGCATTCAGACACACTTCCTAGAGCTCATTGCTCAAAATAAAAGGAGGCTTATTGCCAATAAGACAATTACAATGTCACAGAGAGTTTGAACTGAGAAACAACATCTACAAATGCCAAAATACAGTTCCAGTTAAGGACAATATACTGAATTCATTCACTTCTCTGTCACACTAATTTGTTTTGATTAGGACCTCAAATCATTATATTGCGCACATGAAACTACGCATAATTGATATATCCACTCTTCATACATCAAAATGACCAAAGATATCAATCTTATATATCCGCAACATGGAATTTGATAGGCTACATGCCGACTCAAATACACTTAACAAAATAATGAAACGTGTACAACATGTCGGATAAATCTGTCAGCTAAACATCCTGGATCACAAAAACAATCGCCAAAATCGCTCCAACATATCCGCATAAGGATCAAATGCACAAGACTATTGTTCTTCACTGTCAACCCAAAAAATGTTACACAAATGTTTCAAACTTGTACACCAAATATCATCGAACCACAAAAATCTGAAATAAGGTAGTCCAAACATCCACCAACCTTCCTTTAGATCCATGACACAAAATATTGATCTGAGAATAAGTATTAGACCAAATATTGAATATTGCAATATACTCTATTCTTTTCAGACTTAAAGAAAGCTTCAAACTGACTCTCGATATGATTGAATGGTGCAATGCAGATGGGCAAACTGACTTGAGTTGCCATCAATGACAACATCTACGCACATGTGCAGTGTCTCTTGCCAACAAAAGGTTGATATTTTTTATTTTAAAGGTGAGATCAACCCATATTATTTCTAAACTAGGTCTTTGGAGTACTTCAAGATAGAAGACATTGATGAGGATGATCCAAAAAGAGTGAAAATTGTTGCATCCAAGCTATAGTCACATGCAAGGAGAACATGCAGAGTTCAAGAAGACAAGGAAAAGATAAAATTAGATCTTGGCATAATATTATACATTTGAGACCTTGATTCTTGCCCTTTGATTGCTACTAATATTCTTTTTAATTAATTTTAAATTTAGAAACAAAAGAATTAGTCAATGGATGTTTTTATAGAATTATTTATGAGGCTTTGAATTTGGATGAATATATAGGAGAGTGAAGGGAAAGTGGCAGCTCAGTACATGAATGAACTAAAGTTTCAACTTCAAGATGAGATTGTATTGATGAAAGTACATATGATGGACAAAGCTTATGAATATGCACTTAGGATAGAGGATAAATTAAATGAAAAAGGAAAATTTATAAGAGAGGTGATAACACCAAATTAGAGGAATGGGAAGTTCCTCCAAACTTGCCAAAGAATAAGACACAAAAGAGAGAGTGAAATCAAATTTTTGAGGAATGTGAACCTTCAAGTGTAGAGGACGAGGACAATTGTGTTGGAGATTTGGAGCCCTTGAAATGTTTTATTTTTGATGAAACCCGTAAGGCTATAGATTGCCTTGAAAACCCCAAAAGGTCGATGGTATCCCAAGAAGAAGAAGAAACTTGGTTAGAAGAAGTTGAAGTTGGGTCAAGAGAGAACTTGATGTTGAGAAGAACCTTGATATCTGGGGGCAAAGCAAACCTTGAGCCAATTGGAAGAGGAAGAGTGTCTTCCAAATGAAATGCAAATAATCTAGGGAGTATAGAAATGGTTGACAAATTACAACTTGCTTGTTTTCCAAAATCCAATCCCTACAAGTTTTCCTGGTTAAAGAAGGATCATAGCGTGCTTGTGGATAAATCTCGTCTTGTTGCATTCAAATTTTCCCTTATGTGGATGGAGTGCTTTGTGATGTTGTGCCAATAGATGCATGTCATTTGTTGTTGCGTGGGCCTTGGAAGTATATGAATGTAATCCATTGGGTAGAAAGAATACTTATGAGGTTCAATATGAAGGAAGGAAAACTATCTTAAAACTATGGAAAGCAAAGGGTGCATTTGAAATGCCAACCTTGTCACTTGTTTTAATGAACTATTAATAAATTCTACAAAGAGAATAAGGGATCAAATTGTTATTTGTTATGTGTAAAAGAAGCAAGGGAGCCTAGTAGGATCTAACCTCCCACAGAGGTAAAACATTTGTTGAAAGTATATTTTGATATAACTTAGGCAAAGTTGCTAGTTGATTTACCTCCATCATTAAGTATTACGATACACACCATATTGACTTGGTGCTAGGACCAAGCTTCCTAACCAAGTTTTTTATTGATTATCTCAGAAAGAAAATAAAGAAATGAGAATGAAAATTTATGATTTGTTAGAAAAAGGGTTCATAAGGGAGAGCTTGAGCCACACTAGTTTTACTCTCACCTAAAAAGGGAGGCAAATAGAGAATGCATGGACTCTAGAGCTATCAACAAGATTAAAAGAAAGTATCAATTACCCCTTCATATAATGGTTGACTTGTTAGGCTTCTTGGAAAGCACTAAGATTTACTCCAACGTTGATTTAAGAAGCGGCCACCATTAGATCTAATTTGGAGAAAGGGATGAATGGAAGGTTAAATTCAAGGTCCAAGATAGTTTACATGAATTGTTAGTGATGCCTTTTGGAATGTTTAATACATCTTCTACTTGCATGCAGAACATGAACTAGGTATTTATATCCTATTGTTACCTATTTTCGTATCTAGCTCAAATTGGTAGAGCTAGGTAGCTGATTAATTAAGGTGAAAGGTACATTTGGTTCATTGTAAACTTATAGTTTTAGGTTCAGTGCTTAAACTAAAAAGAAAAATGCAAAAAGGAAAGAGAACATTTCATTTCATTTATGAAAGAAATCGTTACATTCATATGCAAAATTATTTACATAAAAAGCATTTACAAGTACATTTTGCAATATAAGTTCTTTCGTTTCATTTACAAAAGAGGAAACAATTTTATAACCAACACAGAAGAAAATAAACATGAAAGGAAGTCGAGGTCTAAATAAAGGGTAAGATTCGTCATTGCTTGAGGTAATGATGGACTGCGTTGAATCCGGATCAACTGGCTCCCAAGAGTTGTTTCTATGTCTTCAAGGTACCTGCAAAATAGTAAAGATGTTGTCAGTCTAAAGACCGGTCAATGAAGAGTCTTGACCCTATCTATAGAAATTGACTAGTCATACAAGTACACTCAGTCACATGCAATACAAAGAAAGGAAATCAGAAAAGCTAATTGAAGGCAAAAGGTTGAATTAGATGTTTTAAACTAACATATTTGTGTCATTTGCAACTACAAGAATGAAGACAAAAAGTTATTAAAGAGAGATATCTTTGTGATATGAAACCTTTTAGCTTAACATTTATCAATATTGCAGACCCATATCGAAGATAAGGACTATTCAAGGGACATCTTTTTGATGTGAAACCTTGTGGTTCAATGCATACAGTGTAATTGATGATCAGAAGCTACAAGAGGTAACACACGAGCATGCATTATGAAAGATTAATCTGATAAAGTGCTAAGGTAGTTAAGATGGGTAATGAGCATAGAATGAGGAAATAAATATTTTTACTGGTAGTATTAGCACTGCCAGCAAGTTTAAAGGAGCACTTACAAGTACTGAACATTGACATAACCAATCATAGGTAAAAGATAAGCAATCATTTTAATGAAAAGAAAACTGAAATGTGTGTACAAGGAACCTCGGATGCTCAGGTCAAGTGGACTACAGAGGAACAAAAAAAATTAAATATCAGCAGAGATCACAGTTGAGTTTCTAGAGTATAAATGGAGCAAAGTTATCAAAACAACAACAATGATTAATGTCTTTCTATTAAGGATAACAAGATGTAGACATGCAAAGATGTCATGTCCCCTCTTTAGTTTGACTAGCAGAGTCATGAGAGTTAGCCTATCAGGGAGTCTCATAGGCTGGCAGTGGTGTTTAGAGACTCAGTTAGGGTATACAACATTCGGATATGGAGTTTCAGACAGTAGGAGAGCAATGGAGAGAAGTTCCTTAATTATAGGAGGAGTTTCCTACTTTTTAGGAGGTGGAGATGGGTTACAGTCCTTGGCCTCTACAAGATCATTCTATGGTTTCAGTTTCGGGAGATTCGGAGACATTCCTATTTTTAGGAGTATCCCTATTTTTGAGGGATGAGACTATCAGTTATTTCAGACTATCCGACATCAGTCACAGGAGGTGAGAGTTAAGTTTCACCTTGTGGAGGTGTTTTGGCTACCAATTTGCTATTTGGGAAATATTTTAATATATTTAAATATTCTCCTAAGTTAGCATTTTAATATTTTAAATAAGGCTAAGTATTTAGCCACTAGGGAGTAATAAGGAGTTTTCTGGCTCCATCTGGTGAGTTATGCCATCGTGTAATAGTCCGTTGGAAAGAGTTCGGCCTCTCCTATTTGGTTATCATCCTCAGAGACCCGTTTGACACTTGGTGCTATTATTATTGATGAATTAATGATTTTCCGGGCACTTGGGCGTCATTATTAAAGAATATAACTTTATATTTTAAATTTATTAAGTGTCTCTTTTATAGGTTCCTTTTAGGGTTCGAATTCTTGTGAAAAGGATATAAGGCCAATGCAAGGAAAGAGAGGGCATCTTTTATCAATTTTCGAAACTCATCTTGGATATCATTGCTCTAGAAGAGCATTCCTCACCTAGGACGCAAACCCTAGTGCTGAGAGCAACTTGTCGGGACGTAGCCCTCAAGAAGGTTAGGTTCGAGGGTTCTGATGCATACAAATTGATCAAGGCAGAAGAACGAATTCTTCTATTGTGTTCACCCTCTATTGGCAAGTGGATTTTCAGCAAAGGCGGCCACCATAGTTCAGTTTGGCGTCTTCCTGTAGTAGCACGTGTGGAATCCTGGAGTTCTTTATCTGCAGCAGACTGGTCTCTATCCATTTAGGCGTGGATTTGGTTGTAGTTGGCTACCATTTTCAGTGGCGTCAACCTTAATTGGAGGACATCTATATTGGGCTTTTTCTAAAATAAATCAGACCTGCTGGTACGATTTTTCTTGAATCATTTCTAGAATTACTGTGTATTGCTGCCTTTGAATTGTATCACCTCTATTTTATAAACTTCTGTTGTTTATGCATTGTAATACCTATATTCTGCAAAAATACAAAAAGAAACAACATTATTCTGCAACTTCTGTCTAGCTCTATAAGATCACAAAAATCTACAGGAAAACATAATTTATATAATTAAAAATTAGAGCAGCAGCAAAGCAAATTCCTATTTGGGATATTTCAGTGGTATCAGAGCTGGCATCCTGCCAGCCTGTAGGGTTGAGAGAATTAATCTTGACAGGTTTCAGGAAAGATTATATTAATTTGTATCAGAGATTGGGTAATCACCAATCGTGGAATAAGAGACTTCTATGCAGCCTGGTGGAGCTGATACACACAAATATTACACTCGCAGGAGAGCTCAGTACGAGTTAGAAATTGGTACAGAACAAGAAACCATTATGGCAGATGAACAAAGAGGTGCCAGACGTAACCAGGAGGATGAGGATAGAGATAGAGAGTTGATGCGAACTCTTATCACTACGCAGCCTAGGATAGTTCAAACCTTAGACAGGTTACAGGACACCTTGGAGCGATTGGAGTTGTGTAGGCATAGAGGCAGGCTAGGACGAAGCAGGTCAGCTTCAGTTACAGGAAGTCAGCATAGTCACAGATCCCATACTTCAGCAGGGAGCTCCATTCATTCCCATAGACATGAAAGACATCGTATACCTGGTAGGGATAGGCCCTTGTTTCCATAGTTTAGACCCAGTGAGCAACCGAAACCGGTAGAGCCACCCGAGTTGGGATTTCAGGATTCAGTTATGGCAGCTACTGCTGAGTGGAGGGCCCTACCTCCGGAGGTTAGGGATGTTTTTCCTCTTCCCCAGTATTGTGCACAGCGGAGAGATTCTACCAGATTCAAAGGTGACAGGGGACAGAGGCCCCAACAGAACAATGATCTCAATAGGGCTACTGGAAAAATCACATTGGCTACATATGATGGCACTAGTGGTGCTAGTGCACGAGCTTGGGTGCACAAGCTGGATGTTTATTTGTCCCTGAGACCCATGCCTGGAACAGAGGCTATACACTTTGTTGTCCTACATTTAGACGGAGTTGCCTATGACTGGTGGCATCATGGGCTAGTCACACAGGACCACGCCCTGGTCCAATCCTAGGCAGAATTCACTGAGAGGCTCATTACCAGATTTGATCGCAAGGACACAGAACTTTACTATAGGGAACTGGCACATCTTAGATAGTCAGGACAAGTAGAGACTTATATTAATGAGTTCCAGTGTGTTGCAGTCATGTTACCTGATATGCCTCAGAGGCGTAGCGTGATGCTCTTTATAGAGGGACTGCAAGACATGCTTAAGGGGTTGGTACGAGCATTCAGGCTAGATACTCTTAAGGAGGCCATTGATGTAACTTTGAGATTAGACACTACCCCTACTTCTTATCAGACAGATAAGAAACCATTCAAAGATTCTCGGCCTCCTCAGAAGGCCAATACTTCCCAAGGGAAAGGTGGACCCTCTTCTAGACCTCCCCGGATGGATCAGGAGATGAGGAATAATTTGAGAAGGAGGAAGCTATGTTTCTCCTGTAAGGAGTCATGGGAGCTGGGATACCGCTGCCTTGGTAAAGGCAAATCCTACTTGATTGAGGTGACATCCGAGATGGGAGATGAGGAGATTCCAGACACTGATACTGAGGATAGCCCAGAGGAGATTGAGCTGGAACAACCACGTTTGGAGTTAGACACTTCTGAGCCCTTGGCGTCAGCCAAAGCGACTATGGCTACCCTCTCCAGTTACCCTAGGTTTCACGCGTTTCGTCTGAAAGGTACACTCCAAGGTCAGTGGGTTATGAGCTTGGTAGACACAAGTGCCACGCACAACTTCATCGATCGGAAGTTGGTTGATAGGCGCGGGATACCGTATGAGGAGTTCAAGGGTTTTGGAGTAAAGGTTGCAGATGGTGCAGTTTTGGGTTGTACCAGGAGGATTCCTCAACTTAGTATTCAGATGGGGGATTATACCTTAACAGATGACTTCTATGTACTACCACTAGAGGATTA
>MU228389.1:290028-307035 GCA_018584345.1 Thuja plicata | reverse complement strand
TATATATATATATATATATATATATATATATATATATATATAATGCAAACTCATATTATTCTCATATATGATTGATTAATGAAACATAATAAAAGTATAATGAATAGACATGTCCCATGAAGGGACGTCTCTCCTAGCCTCTTTCTCAATATAAATGAAAGAGAGATTGTTGCAATTGAAAAACACACACAATACATAATCTATGCAGTGCTATTATATTTGCAGCAATCTTAAGAACTTTAACAAATACAAAGGCTCATAATCATTCACAAAGACTTGAAATAATTGAATTCACAGATATGGCTCCACCCATGATACAAAACATACATAAACCACATATAAATGCATAGATTTATATTTCTCCAATCTAATTCAGATACTTGTATTCACAGATAAAAGCTTTCAAGACTTTCATTGAAATAAGTACTTAGCATATCCAATGTATTACTAGCTAAGTTTCTTGCAATCCAAAATTCCAAACTTGGCGACATAGTTTGTTCCAGTATTTAAACATAATTTTTTAACCATAACTAAATCGAAACTACATGTGGTTTCAGCTAAACCACAGGTTAGAACCACACTAGTTTAATAACTAAAAAGTAGTAACTAACTGGATAAATATATCCCAATCCTTTAGAAAAGTTTTCAAAGCATGAAAATAAAATAAAGAAGCAATAGGCGACTTCTTGTTGGCGCTTCCTCCAGATTCCACGACCGCGTTCCGCTCTGATTTCCATTCCTTATAAGCATTTGTGAACTACAGAGAAAAAGTAGGATTAGGAGTTTTAATGGATGACATTCATTGCTTGCAAACATCCTTCTCACATTTCAAATCACTGAGCTTATATGCATGAGCAGGTAGTTGCTCCTCCAATAAGAATAGTATGGATTCAATCTTCACCATCCTTGAGAAGCGTTCAACGGTGGGTGTTTTCTCCTTTTTGACTTCAGCAGTCAATTTCTTAAAAGCTTTGACTATTGCCTCCATGTCATGTTCCACTGTACTGTCATGCCATAGGTAGATGACATTAATGCACCACATGTAATTATCTAGCTGCTTGGCTTCATCAAATAACTCCTTTTCTATTTTCTTGAATTCTAGCCACACAAACTTAGTCAATGAGTTTCTTCATTCAATATCTTTTCTGTAAATGGTTAATCGGCCCTCATCTACATCTTTTAGTGGTTTTTCCTTCAAGAACTTGTCTACTCCATATTTCTGCACCTCATGGATCGTCAGAGCAACTTTTGTCCATTTTTACTCTTCATTCTCCCAAACAGACAATTGGGTCTGAACTTCAGTTAGTATTTTTGTGACCTTGTTACAAACTGCCCTGGAATCCATAATACACTCCTCTCCATCCTTGATGATAGTGTCTACCCACTCCTCAAAAGCATCAGCCAATGCTTTACCTCTTTGAATCTGATTAAGTGTCCTTTGATTGTCAGGAGAGGTAGGATCAAAAGGTTGTGGCGCCTGTGAAATAGGATGAGGATTTGAGTTGTTAATAACATCAATGTAGTTAGCCAGAGCTTTGATCGTCTCCTTCATCTATTTATTTTCTTTGTTGTCCTTCCAAGAGCGAGTCAGCATCTTCTTAGTAGAAATTTTGAAATGATAATTATCTGCAACCCTTTTAGTAGGACCTAGATCAAACTTTTCAATGGTGAAATCATCAATTGAAGGATCCACAACCTCATTCCTTGTTTTGGGCCTTGCCACTTCAGCTACCTAGTTCCCTATTTTCGAGTCAACATCAACTCTGGCTATGACTTTCAGTTTCTTAGGCTTTGATTCCTTGCTAGTGTATTACTTACTATATCTCCAACTGGGATATAGATAGGGGCTATGTTTCTCTTCTTATTGATGCTAGTTGTCAACCAAGTGGGGTTGTTAATGGTCGGATGTTTGACAGTGTTGGGCTGGGCTGGAATGGTGTCAATCACAGCCACTGGGCCCGAGTCTAGAGAAATATTTTCAGGTTCCATGGATGGGTAAGGTTGCACTCGTTCTTCCACGCTATCTTCTTTCAAATCCATATCAATCACAACCTCGGTCTTTGACCCTTTACCTCTCTAGACCTTTGATCTTGACCTCGTCACCCGAACAGGGGATTTTACAACATCTGGGCTCTTTGGTTTCTTGCTGCCTTTGGAACCTTTAGATTTTTGCTTTGCTTCACCTACACCACAATAGTCAACATTAACATTAGAAGATATGGTAATTTGGGGGGATTTTATTTTCTGTGTGGGAGTCGATCCTTGGGGTTTCAAACTTTGTTTCACTTTCGTCTATTTCAACCAGAGTTCAGTTCTCTGCAAAAGACTGGATGTTCTTGCTTCAATGTCATTCTTTTCTTTTTTAGCCCAATTGACCTCAGGAAGTGAATGATTCCTCTCCTCTTCAAATTTAGGATGAACAACATCTTCATTGTCACTCAACACATGAGTAGTGTCCACTTCTAATTTCATGACTTGTATCTTCTGAAGACTAATCCTACTCCAATGTCTTCTCCTGACCTCATACTCATTTGTGCAATCTTCCCAATAATCCTATATGTGACCAATAGGCTGGAACTGATCACCAAGATTTAGGTGTTGGCGTGCATATCCTTTATTGTCAAAGCCTTGTATGATCTTATAATACTTGAAGTCTAACCTCTTCAAATCATACCTGATGCTAACTGCATCTGAGAAGGTTTTACAAGAATAGATCCCTAACTCCAGGGGAAATAGAGTATCCAGTTCTCCTTTAGGCAAGTATTTCTTAACTACCACTGTTAACTATTTGCAAATTTCAGCAAAGACAAAACAGTTCATGGCATACCTTGGTAGTTTAATGGGTTGTCCTTCATAGTTTCCCACACGGACGTAAGTAAAGTGAGGGAATTGAATGTAGTAGCTTCCATACACACTAATGAACTATTTTGCCTCATCTATGAGCCTCTTGACTGTCAAACCGGTAATTTCAAACAACAATCTTCCTTTAAAAACATCATGTAACCTCTTGTAGTCTTCTAAAGCTCTGTCTCTGTGCATTAATGGGTAATATTCATAAATTATGGTCTCTTGATCCCATGGCTCATGAGACAAGCCTACACACTCCTGAGTATGGGTGAGACAATATATCAGGTAGGATGACACATAGAAGTTTCTTAAACTAAGGCAAGCTACATTAAGTTGTTCGACCATTGATTCAGAATCACTTGCCTCCAGTCTATTTGTCGTTCTCCTTCTAGGATTATTTGTATCAAAAAGTACATCCAAACAGAAAGTATCTTCGTACTTTTAGACCCCATAATTCTATGCAGCAATATAATTAAATCCCGAATATAGGGTTTCAAGTTTGTAGAAGATAACGAACTTGGTAACCTAGATCCTCCTTTTTGAGGCTTCAATAGCCAGCTGCGGGCTATGCTATTCTTGCAGGCTTTCTCTTCATTTTCATATTTGTTGGCTGAAAGGATGGTGTCGAAGTCAGAATAAACTTCATGCTCTTGGAACAGTGATAATGGTCTCCCTATTGATGGACAACAAAACTTCACTATCATCTTTATAAATGCATTGATGCCTTGCATCATATCTATTGATACACTCCCACACCAATTTAGTATAGACGACCACTAGAGGGAAAGCAACATATTCAACAAGACCACTGACAACAATTTCTTTAGTAAAAAATTCATCTGGGAAATCCCTAATCCTCTGCTTAAATTCTTCTACATCAAAATTGGCTAGGGAAGTGTCTGCATATATGGGAGATTGATAGATTAAATCATTCTCATTGTCAAAAATTTGAAAGTTTGACCTCATTTCTTTATTTTATCAACTAACAGACAAGGTATGCAACTTTTAAAACCAGAATTCACCAACAAAGAAGGATTTCAGAGCTCACCTTGTAAACCACACACAATGCAATGCTCCACTGAGATAACCCAAAAAATTCACTATTGTTCTGCTATTCCTTGCATGCGAATGATAAGATAAAACTACCTAAATTTCCTTTTAAAATCCCCCTTACCTCACGACAAATTTGAAGATTAATTGCCAAATCTATTATCCATGCGCGGTGAGGGTGATGTGACTTCATGACGCATGATAATTTATTACTTGTCACATCACTGAGGATCCTCATCTAATCATGATTACTCTCTTTTAATAGCTCGTCTTTCCATAATCATTTTTTGAGGTCACGCGTGTGCTTAGTTAAATCACCTTAATCTCTATCACTTCAACATTTTAAATCCCTCATTAATGAAATTTCATGATATTTGTATTTCATCAAACCTGTTTAAACTTGAAAGAACTCAGTTCAACTTGGTTCATAGCTTTTCAATGTGTGTGCAACCCTAAATTGTGCGACTCGACAAAGTGTTGGCGTGGAACTAGCACACTAAGTTGACCATTTGACTTGGTTACTTTAAAGCGCAGCGTTAACTTCAATGAACTTGAATGAACCGTGATGAACTATTATGAACTGGGTACAAGGGGGTTCAATGCAATTTGGAGTAGTTCAAGACTGACACCGACCAAAAACTTCTCGGGAAAGACTAAGTACACACTCGAACCGGGCTGAACTTTAAACTCCGTTGAACTGCTTTGAACTTGGTTCAACCGGGTTCAACGTGGTTCAATGACTTTACCAAAGTCCGCTTTAACTTATAATTTTTTACAATAATGCAAAAAGGCGACTCAAAGGGGGGCCAACATTGGCTCTGACTTGGGACTGTGCTTTTGAGACAAAGCACATAGAATCCATAATCTCTGGTTAAAAACTTTGAAATGGACGACAACTAGGGAGGGTTCAGATCAAAACAAAGTTGGGATACACACACACACACCTAAACCTACTATGTACAAAGAAGGACTCGTCAACTTAGAATTTGAACAATTTTAAATCCTATCCATTGTAAGATAGGGGCAAGACAGAACCGTCTGGATAAGAAAGATGGAAAGAGTTAGGGCTCAAAACTTGGTGGATCACAAAAGGTCCTCTTCATAGTGATTCAAAATTTCCATGTGCCCCTTTTGGTTCCTTCCTCTTGTCCCACAGTAGCACTTCATCACCCTCCATGAATTTCCGTGGCCTTGCTCTCCTATCAAAATTTTTATTCACCCTCGCCTAATGCTTCGTAATTCGGTTCACCAATTTATCCCTCTCTCCTTCAATATTTTTTAGGTACATTACTCTTTTCTCAAGAGAATCCTTGAAAGATTGGTCTTCAATTACAACCTGTAACTTAGAAGCTGCCAATTCAAGAGGAAGAGAAACTTGAGCTCCAACGTTGTAAACTAGTTCAAAGGGTGTCATGCTAATTGCCTTCTTGGGCATAATCCAATCTGCCCACAATGCCTCATATAACTTCTTATGCCAATGCCGAGTGTTATCACCTTCTAATTTCTTCATAATGGTGATCAAATTCTTGTTGCTTGACTCTGTCAGCCCGTTGCCTTGTGGAAAATATTTTGAAGAATGCGCTAGAGTAATACTGTGCTCATAACAAAACATCATCATTTCTTTAGAAGAGAAATACATGGCATTGTCTATGACTATCTTCTACGGGACTCCAAATCGCACCAGAATGTAATTTTGAAGGAAATCACAGACCACCTAGGAATTAGCCTTCTTTGCGGGTATAGCCTCCACCCATTTAGTAAAGCAATTTGTCGCAGTCAATATGTACACATGCCCAACACTTGACGGAGGGTTTAAAGGTTCTATGAAATCAAGGCCCCACTGCTTAAAAGGTTCGTCGATCGCTACTGGTCTTAGAGGGAGAGCTGTCAACTAAGGCTTGTTAGTAAATAATTTATATTTTTCACAATTCTTAACATATTAGTATGCATAATTAAACATGTTCATCCAGTAAAAACAATTCTGGAGGATTTTAAAAGTAGTGACTGATGAAGAGAGATGAAGAGAAATGTCCACCGCATGCTTCTTCATGGAAAGTTTTGAGGAGATTTTGTTGTTGATCCTTATCTACACATCTCATAAATGTGTCGTCCAAACCTCTCTTGTACAAGACATCTTGAGATATTACATATTTTGGTGCCTTGAGTCTTAAATTTCTCTTTTCTTTCGGCATGAGATGTTTAGGACAATCACCATAGGTTAAATAATGAGTTATGTCATAAAACCATGGGTTCTGGAGGTTGACCATTAGTACTGTGGGTAATTCTTCCTCATCTTTGCCTTCACTAAGGTCATTTTCAACTATTCTTTACATAAGCCTTGGCCCCTCACCAGATTAGTGGGCTTGATTGTCATATCGTACTCCTGAATCTTTGCTACCCAAGGCGTCCTTTTATTCATTCCAACCTCCTATTGTTCCAATATACTCTTCACCATTGAGTCGGGTACATACACCACTGAATGAGAATGCAAAATGTAATATCTAAAGCGTTTTACTGCTTTAACAACCGCAAAGGCTTGTTTCTCAATCAATGAATATTTCAATTCATGCTTCTTGAGCAGAACGCTCATCAATGCAATGGGAGCCTCAAATCCTTCTTCATTCTTTTGAACTAGGATACCCGACATAGTATGTTCGGAGGCATAGCAATAAACTATGAAATCTCTTTTGAAATCGGGATTGACTAAAGTGGGTGCATTAGCTATAGAATTTTTTATATCATCAAAAGCTTTCTTCCCTTCTTCATTCCATTTGAACATTTATTTTTCACTCATCATATCCACGATATGCTTGATAATTTTGGCAAAATCAAGTACAAAGCTTTTTAAGAAATTAATTTGACCAAAGAATGATTTCACTCCACTTCATCTTGGGGGTAAGATAACCTATTGTATTGCTTTCACATGATCAGGGTCTATTTTTATGTCATCTTTACAGACTATATGGCCAAGCAGCTTGCCTTTTATCACACAGAAGATTGATTTCTTAGGGTTTAAGGATATGTCACGATCCCTGCACCTCTGCAACACACTTTTAAGATCCTTCAAAGTATTCTTTCTCCTTTTT
Source organism: Thuja plicata (assembly GCA_018584345.1). NCBI lineage: Eukaryota > Viridiplantae > Streptophyta > Pinopsida > Cupressales > Cupressaceae > Thuja > Thuja plicata. The sequence goes on along the minus strand of MU228389.1, from coordinate 300,052 downwards.
GAGAAAATTGTTAAATCATCCAAACATATCATAGTAATTCTAATAATTCTCATATCTCTAAAGGATGAGTTCATCACCCGTTGAAAGGTCGCCCCAACCTTAACCAAACCGAAAGCCATTTTATTGTAAGTGAATGTCCCCCACGGTGTGATAAACGCTATTTTGTGTTGGTCCTGTTTGGCAACGCTTATCTGGTTGTAACCAAAAAATCCATCTAACATTGACATTATTTCTGACCCTGCAACAGTTTGAAGTACATGATCCATCACAGGGAGAGCATAGTTATCCTTCATATTGGCTTGGTTTAAGTTGTGAAAATCCACGCAGATCCTAATTTCGCCATTCTTCTTCCGAACAGGCACAATATTGGCTATCCACGTGGAGTGATGAATAGGATAGATGATCCTAGCCTTCAACATCTTTTCAACCTCTTTAAAAATAGCTTCAGACGCCTTGAGATTATAGTTCCATAATTTATGTCGAAAGGGAATAACACCTGGATTTAGGGGAATACGATGTTGAAACTAGCCACGTCTAAAATCTTTGAGATGATCATAATTCCAAGAGAAAACATCTTTATATTCTCTAAGTGACTCAGCAAGATTGCACTTCTCCTTAGTGGAATAGCTTCTACCAATGGAAATCCACTTGGGATCAACTTCATCACCAATATTTATTTTATCACATCCTCCTTGCTTCTCTAGACTGGGTACTCCTCTTATAAGACTTTCTTCTTCCCGAGAGAAAAATCGTTCTAGTGTAACTAATCCTTTCGGGATTTTGTTACCCTTTAATTGAATTATGCCCTTGTCATCTTTGCTTCCTGGATTTGGACAAAATTCTTTGCGGGCATTTTTGACCCTTCAAAATATAAGGTTGCAAATGCCTGGGAATTGTCAATTAAATCCTTAATTTGGGAATCTCCTTCGAACACTTGCCAATGCTCAAAATTATCTGGCACACTTGGCCTGTAGATAATTTCCACCTGATAGGTGTCTTTCTTGAAATTTGGATGGGGCAACAACAAAGAGGCAAATGCAGCCAGAGAATCATATCTAGAATTCTGACTTCTTGGGATAGCTTCTATTGAGAACGCATCGAAGTCTTCTAACTCATCCCACACTTCGTTGCGATAATGTTTCAGCCGTTCGTTCTTCACTACAAACAAACCTCTGACTTGTTTCACAATTAACTCTACATCTCCTTTTGCAACAAGCGTTTTAATGTCTCTCATTTTGGCTTCTTGCAATCCCAGAAGTAAGGCTTCGTACTCAACAGTATTATTAGTATTCTTGAAATCAAGCTTATAGGAATAGGGATTATGTTCACCTTGCGGTGATGTTAAGACTACTCCCGCTCCAGACCCATAGTTTGAGCAACTTCCATCAAATTCCATACTCCACAGACCATTTTCAGCTCTTGGTGGTTCGACGGATTCTCCTCGTCCTTCACCGGATAAAATAAGATAGTTCCCAAACTGACATTCTTCATACAGAATATGAGCTTTTGGATTATCAGAGGGAAAAATCGTATACTTATTCTTAGCCTTCAGTTGGAGCTTGAATTTCTTTTTGCCAACAGAAATCACTGCCTCTGATCAATCCATCTTTATTTCCCCTCCCAAATCCTTGCAAAAATTCTTGCTAAGAAGCATCCTATAAGTGGTCGGTATATCTGTCACCAATATTGTCAATTTAAGCCTCTTGTCAAGATAGGCTGCTAAAACTGTTTGAGCATCCTTTACATGTCCAATCAAAGGAAATGTTTCCCATCCATCGAGTAGCATCTCCCAAAGGTCCTAGTCAAGGTTAAACCTAGATCTTTTGCAATGGAGAAGAGCATAATGTTATATGAGGCTTCAAAATCAATTATATAGTTTCTCAATGTATGACCATTGAGAAGTAAGAACACATAGAAGGGATTGGGTTTCTTTTCAATCAATTCTGACTCTTCACCTGAGGTATTCACAGTTGGTTCTATCACATCATGGGATGACTTAGTGGCAAAGATGTGGAGGTCAAAGAACACAGGTTCATTTTCAACCAAATGTTTCTTGTTAAATGACTCTTGGACTTTGTCACCCCTCACATACTCTATCAATTTAATGAGTTCTTTAGGATTAAGCCTTAGATACTCATGACGTGAAATTTGAATAGTAGAAGACTTACAAAATTATACAATGTCAAAAGTAGAAGAAGATGAAGCATTACTCTTTTGCAAGATCTTAACTTCTTGTGTTCTTAAATTAATCATTGGAGTTCTTACCATAGGATCTTTACCTTTTGTCGAGGTACCAGGGGAAGTTGCGTCTGGTGAAAACTTGGGACTTCTTTGACCTTTGGTGAGAACTGCACATGAAAGGCCTTTAATGGTGACCAAAATTTCACCTTCTCTTTCAGAGTCAAACTCGTACTCAAGGAAAAAAGTACCAGAGGCGTCAAGTCTCTCCATCTCCCTTTCCTCTTCAGTGATTTCTCCGAGTGTGTCTTTCACAACCTCCATCTGGATGTATCTCATCATATTAGGGAATTTTCACCATCATGATCTATAGTAAGGTGGAAATTACACATGATCTCTTTTCCCGAAGGAGCTTCAAGAGTTAATCTCGATTGTGTAGAAGGAAGTTGGTGCGCCTTTCCATAATTTGGTTGGTTATATTGCCTTCTTCCAATGTCTTGATAGGGTTGTTGGTAGGAGGTACCAGTCTTCGGCAATTGTCTTTTAAGAGCGATCACATCATTCACTAGCCTCTATACCACAGGGTCAGAAGAGGTTGATGCTTGTGCATGAGGGTTTTGGATTTCCTTTCTCCACTTCTCGGCTATTATAAGGTCATCTTCCAATTTTATGGCATGTGTCTGAGTGACGTTCAAATCAGTTGGTCTAGCTCTCCTCAGATAAAAACTAATGTCAGGAGGCATAGCATTTAGGAAGAATCCTTTTTTATTTTCTGCCCTGGGTCTATATGCGGTTGGGATTTTATGAACAATTTTATTAAACTTGGCCACAAACTCCCTCATAGGATGATGGATCTCCTTCTTTAAAGGAGTTAGTTGCACCAAGAGAGTATGTTGGTCCTCAGTGCTTTTGAACCTATTCTCAAAAGCAATTCTCATTGTATCTGAACTTCTTATGGATCCTACTGGAAGATGGCCAAACCAATATGTTGCACCTTTTGTTAAAGTCTATACAAAGAGCCAAACAACTACGTCTTCATCTTGCACTGCTAGGATACCAGTTTCCACATTAAAGGTGGTCAAGTGTTCTTCGATAGAAACTTTCCCATCACTAGTGAACTTGGGCAAGACGTCCCTGGCTCCCTTTGGCAAGGCATTGCAGGTTGCCAAGTTCAAAGGGCCTACTTCAGAACCCCAAGGCTGAGCTTGAGCCATTGGATTGATTAGAGGGGGAAGATTGATATTTAGGGGAGTTGGATTTACATTTAAAGCTACAGGTGTTCCAGACAACACCAAAGCTTGATAGGATGGGGAGGCAGTGACTTTCAGAGGTGGTGGAGGATTACTCCTTGACCTCTTAGCTGGTGAAAATTTTGGTGACTCGCTAAGTCTTTGTAAGGCTTCTAAGTCAAGATCTTTCAAGCCTTGTTGTGCTTAGGATCTTATGAATCTCCTAAACTCCAGCCTGTCACTACTGCAAAGTCCTTTTAAAGCTTATTCTCTCCTTCCCAGATGTCTAAGAATTTGTCTTTTCAAAATTTCAGCAATTTATTCTTCTTTTTCCAACACTTCTCTAGCCCTTCTATAATCTTCTGCCTTTCTCCTTAAACTCTAGGCTAAAGTGTTTAATGAACTAAGGATATCTTCCTGATTATCTTGAAAGCCAAGGTTAGGTTGTAGGACAGGGAAGATTCCTTCATGATGTAACACCATTGTTCCTCATTAGATAGTGACTTATATAAAATTCTTTCTAGATCGATTCCAGCGGAGCCGCCAAAATTTGTTGGCAAACATATTTATTTCTCACAAATAACAGATACGAATTTCTACTTATGACTTCAGTCTGCAAAGAAACATTTATGTAGACAATAGTTGGCTAATTAATCACATTTGCTTCCCTTTGAATTTTACAAGGTACAAATACCTAGTTTAATATTCAATGAATTGAACTAAATTAACATTCAGACATGTTTTTCACCAGAAAACACAAAAGGTATGGAACATTCAACCATCAACATGCATTGAACACATTTGTAACCAAATACTAATTCAAATTACACACAAAAAAAAAAAACACAGTTTTGTATGAATATTCATTCACATCCACAATCACCAATATATAAGTATATGCAGTAGACAATAAAAGGGTTCATAATCATTCACAAAGACTTGAAATAACTCAATTCACAGATGTGGCTCCACCCATAACACAGAACATACATAAACCACATATAAATGCATAGATTCATATTTCTCCGATCCAATTCAGATAATTGTATTCACAGATAAAAAAATTTAAGTCTTTCATCAGAATAAGTACAGAGCGTATCTAATGTATTACTAGCTAAGTTTCTTGCAATCCAAAATTGTGAACCTGGCAACATAGTTTGTTCCAATATTTAAACATAATTTTTTAACCGTGACTAAATCGAAACTACTTGTGGTTTCAGCTAAACTACATGTTATAACCACACCAGTTTAATAACTAAAAATTAGTAAATAAATGGATAAATATATCCCAATCCTTTAGAAAAAATTTCAAAGCATGAAAAGTAAAATCAAGAAGCGCTAGGAGACTTCTTGTTGGCGCTTCCTCTAGATTCCACGGCCCCATTCTGCTCTGATTTCCATTCCTTATAAAAATTTGTGTACTAAAGAGAAAAATAGGATTAGGAGTTTTGATGGATGGCATTTTCTTCGTCCAGGCGTTCTTCTCACATTTCAAATCCTTGAGCTTATGCACATGAGCATGCACTTTCTCCTCTAGCAAGAAAAATATGGTTTCAATCTTCGCCATCCTTGAGAAGTGTTCAACAGTGGGTATTTTCTCCTTTTTGACTTCAACAATTGATTTATTAAAAGATTTGACTACTACCTCCATGTCATGTTCCACGGTATTGTCATTCCATATGTAGGTGACATTAAAGCACCGCATGTCATCATCTAGGTGCTTGGCTAGATCAAATAAATCCTTTTCCATTTTCTTGAATTCCAGCCACCCAGACTTAGGGACTGAGTTTCTCCATTCAATATCTTTCTTGTAAATGGTTAATCGGCCCGTGTCTACATCTTTCAGTGGTTTTTCCACCAGGAACTTGTCTACTCCATATTTCTGCACCTCATGGATCCTCACATAAACTTCTTTCCATTTTTCCTTCTCATTCTCCCAAACAGACAATTGGTCTGAACTTCAGTCAATATTACTGTGACCAATTATAAACTTCCCTAGAATCCATAATACACTCTTCTCCATCCTTGATGATAGTGTCTACCCACTCCTCGAAAGCAGCAGCCAACGCTTTACCTCTTTGAATCTGATTAAGTATGCTTTGATTTTCAGGAGAGGTTGGATCAAAATATTGTGGTGCGTGCGAAATAGGATGAGGACTTGAGTTGTTAATAACATCAATGTAGTTAGCCAAAGCTTTGATCATCTCTTTCTTTTCTTTGTTTTCCATCCAGGAGTGAGTCAACACCTTCTTAGCAGATATTTCAAAATGATGATTATCTGCAGCCCTGTTAGTAGCACCCAAATCAAACTTTTCAACAGTTAAAGTCTTTGTAGGAAATGACCAAGTTCTTGTTTATAAATAGAAGGATGTATCAGCTACAATAATGAAAATGCAATGAGATGGATATTATATCATCTTAAAATAGAAGCACCCATGTTCAGATATGTTTAGCCCTCCTTAGTAGGATATTTTGGACCTAATTTAAATACCTTTATGGACCTATGGATGTACCTTTTATTTTGTTCTAGATCGGGCCACTATTTTTTGCCCTTTTCCACTATTCTTTTATCTGTCCCCGAGATCTTGGACCATTCCCCGATGGACTAACCCATCTAGGGGTAGGCTGAGGTTAGCCTAGCCCTTTAGCGGTAGGCCAAAGTTGGCCTAGCCCTTGGGGTGAGGCCAAAGTCAGCCTCCCCCTGAGGTTGGGCACCTCGGGATTCCGGGCCCTTCTCGGGTTTTCAATTTCTTTTCCCGCCTTGTGCAGTCAACTCTTTTCGATTTCGGTCATGAAATTAGTATAAAAGAAGGCCTACTCACTTCATTTTTGGAGGAGAGAGGTTCAAGAGTTTTTACAATTTGTCTACAAGCATTCCAAGAGCATTCATGAGCATTGAAGGAGATCTTTTGCAACCATTGAAGACTTCAAGATTTCAAGATCTTTTGCATCCAAGGAGCTTTGAAGGAGTTTGTTGGAGGCCTTTTCATCATCATTCCATGATCATGCATGTTCCTTTCAAGGTCTAGCTTCCTTCTTTGAAGATAGTGTAGTTGGTTATCAAGGAAGGGTTTGTTCATCCATTCTTCACTTGCATTTGCATATCCAATTTGAGCATACGAGTCCATATACATCCATAGATCCATGACTTAGTATGATTGATGTATTACATTTGCTGAGATATTTTGCATTCTGCTGGCAAACTGATTTGTTTCTCACAAAGAACATATATGAATTTCTACTTATAACTCCAGCCCGCAAAGAAACATTTATTTAGACAACAATTGGGTAAGCAATCACATTTGATTCCCTCTAAATTTTACAAGGTACAACTTGTTCAAATAATGGAAGGGTGTGTACTGAGAGGGGAGGGGTGAATTAGTACCCTTAAAAACTTTTACACTTTAAACCTTAGCAATCATTGCTTGCATAACTGACCATTGTAGCTTTTCTACTTCATGCATGTAATATCATAACATAAATGAAGTGCATGTAAACAAACATAGAAACCTTCATGAAACTCATTTACACATGACACAAGAATTGATAACGCAGAAAACCCTTGTTAGAAGGTAAAAACTGCAGTGGGGATGAAACCCACAAAGCTCCACTATCTGCAGAACGGAAGGTGTTGGTTAAGGCTACAAGTTGTGATCACTTCTGATGATCTTAGCCTGTTAGGAGTAACATGTTAGACTTGATAAGCCTACTCGGTTAAGAGATTTCAGCAACACAATGTATGTGTACACTCGGATAAGAGATTTACAATAAGACTGTTAAGTCCACCTTCTTGAAGGATTTTTTCAGTTTGCTAGAATTATTAAAGAGTAGACAAAAATATAGATGACCTGATAGCGTGCAATCTTGAATTGCTGATTACAGAGCCATTAAGTTCACAAAATTGTATATCACCTATTGTGATGGATAATACCTTTGTTCTGCTCGGTAGCCTTGAATGTAGTTCTTCGTAACTGAATTCTCCTTTAACTGTCCTTTTGCATGAAACTCTCTGTTTGATCCATAGATGTCCTTATGCGGCTACAATCATCATGTTCTTGATTGATCATTACATCTATATATAAAGGTTTTGACCTAATTAGGTTTCACGTTTTTCTTGAAAAACTCTAATGGTCAAAGATTTACAACTTGACCTTGATTTCCTAGTTTGCATGAATACAATCAGTTAACTAATTGCATCCACATATTACGCAATTCTTGATCCAAAAAAAATGGTTGTCCATCTAAGCATAAAGTTTCTTTAAAGATTAAAGTGCTTTAGCTGACGTGTAGTTTGAGATTCGCTTTTCTTGGGAATAAAATTGTCTCTCGGTAGACTAGTGTTCGGTGATGTCTCTGTAGACTGTGCTCGGTGAAGTCTTTGTAGACTGGTGTTCAAAATATTTTGGTGATCACTGCACTTAACCATTTCGGCGACCACCATGTTTGACCATTTTGATGATCACTGTGTTTGGTGAAAACTGTCATTCGGTGATCATGTGACTGACGAGCCAAAACTGTTTGCTTATTATACTAATGACAACTTCGAATCCTTTAAGGATTATCAATCTCCCCCTTTGGCATTAGTATCAAAAATTGATATGTGTAGTATATACACCAAGTGTTTTACCTTTTCAATGACTCCCCCTATGTGCATGCCTCGGTACAATGTTTCCCCCTGTGTAGATACAATGTATGTACATGTTTTCCCTTTTTTGTTTTCTCCTTTGAAATGTATATGCATGTTTGCCTTGGTGCATTTTCCCCCTTTGTGGATACAATGTTTGTACACATGTTTTCCCCCTTTTTTGAAAATAATGACAAATATTTAGTACTTACTGTTACTAAATTTTTACACACTTGTTACAATTTAGTGCTAAAATCAAGCATCACATACAAGGTACAATTCTTTAAAGTCCTAATCCATTATGTTCAATTATCCTTCAAAGATTACAAGTATAAAGAAAAGAATCTATCTTTCAGATTGCATTAAATACAAAGATTTACATCTTTTTATGCAATTGATTAAATATAATGTAATCTATTGAATGTAGATCTCTCACACAAGACCATGATAGTGGTCTCTACTATTTCTATGCAAATGAAGAGCATGAAATATAAATAACGTAAATGCATAGATAGGTAGTAGGAGGGAGCTAGCCATTGCCTGGGGTATATGGCTGGAACATGTCTGCTTCTTCTGGTGTAGGTATGCAACTCCAGTTTCTCCTAGTCTCCAAACGTCCAAGCCCTGAAAAGTGAAAAGAGATGGGTTAGATCTTTAAAGATCTAAGCAATGATTGTAACCTAGAACTACATGCCTACACACTTACATCATTTATTCATGATCCTTATTTGAATAGGAACAGTCAAAACCAAAATCAAGGAAATGAGAGGAGACCATTATTACATCATCAGAGGAGATTTTATTGCTAACTTTTTTGTTCCATGTGCAGGGAGGTCTTAACTCTGGTGGGCATGTGCCCCTGACCGAGGCTCCCTTAAGGGTACGAGCCCGACATACCCACTAGAGTTGGGATTTCGTCAAAAACATAAGGAAGATAAAAATCATTGATAAGTATCCAGTAAGGTTAAAAGTGTTCAGAATATAGAAATGCAATCATCCTGTGCTAATGAGCACAGTTACCAAGTGACATTATAATCATAAATTATATTCAACAAGAATCAAGTGCAAGAATGGAGCAAACAATTATCTTGAACATTAATTCCAGCAGTATGAAAGAAGGCATAGCATATTTTCAATTTATTCAACACATGGTGTCTATGGGATATGGATAATCAGAACATAAAGTGCAGTCATAACAGTTCTGTTATTCTATTAGCATAATGTAAAGAACAAACTCAGATAATGGATTATAAATCAGTTACAGAGAGAATCAAGTCTCCAATATAATGTAATTAGGCAAAGGGATTATGGAAGAGGTCGGGATAACTCAAAGGTTCATGGAAAGAAGAAAGTTGTCAACAATATGAATGGAATGTTGTAGGTTACAGTTCAACATAACTCTTCAAAAGAAAGCCACAACAGTAATAACAGATGAAGGAGCCCAAAATTGTTCTCAATTTTTTGTTAAAAAAAAAATAAAAAAAATCAACAGACACTGAAGATGGAGAGAACAGAAAACCCATAAAGTTGAAATGAATGGGGTTGTTACAGGTATGTTGCCATATGAGCAAGATGCAACTAAATAGAAGAAACTTTCAGAAGCACAAATCTACAGCAACAACATAAACATTTCTTTTGATTTCAACAAGCCCAAATGTATATTTTAGTAAAGATGATGCCAGTGATACAAAGTTGCGGCCTAGAAATGAAGACTTCAGAAGCATAATCACGATATAAATGTAAAAGATCTAGAAGTATCAAGTCACAGATAAATGCAAAAGATATATACATGGGTGTACATACATTCCAGATTCGCGGCATAATAGTTGCAGAATTTCAGAGGTTTCAAATAAACAAGTCACAGTTATAGAGACAACATAGGTAAAAAGATGCATAAAGTCTCCAGTGATACAAGCAGTTTTACCAAAGAAAATACTGAAAATGTCTTCAAAGGAGCTCGATACCTGCAAATATAGTGGGATATCAAGAGAAA
>MU228389.1:263924-289246 GCA_018584345.1 Thuja plicata | reverse complement strand
TTGAGTCCTTTTAGGGGTTGGTGGAGCATTTTTGGGAGCTTTGATGGAAGATAAAGTCACTAAGAGACTTTTTCTTCATGGTGGAGTTATTTTTGGAGCTTCTAGAGTCCTATTTTAGAGGGATTTTGATTCCATCCGAGTTTGAGCTTGGAAAATCAGTTCCACATTTCAGGGATCATGTTTTAGGCTCTAGCTATTATATACAACTCTTTTGTATTGAGTGAGAAGTGATATTTTTGGGAGAGAAAATGCTATTGTGACAATTTGTGCCCTTTGCATTTGTACTTTTCAAATACTGTTCATATGGGATATTTCTGCTATTCATGCCTTGGAGCATAATATACAGTTCTTGGATCTACTTTCAGGCTTATTCTTGTATGTATTTAGTGATTGATATTTCTTATGTGTTTCATTATGAAAACCTTAATGTCATGTCTCATTTCTGCATCTAGATAAGTTTATAGTCTCCATGCATAGGTTACATGTTGTGTTCTTATAAGTTTTATGATTAGTTGTGATTCAAATCCTTCTAATTGTACTAAGGAACCTTCTTGTGAAATATTTTTATGTGTGTTGATTATCTTTAAAATTTGTATTCACTTCCAGTTGTATGAGCCCTCTGTGCATAGGCAATAAGTCCTCATCGTTATTTCTGGTGCGTCACCTTATTTTCAATATTTCAAAACCTGTTTACTTTAAAGTTCTCCTTTTTCCTTTCCCTTCAAGTTTTTCCAGTTTTAGTAAGTTCAGGTGATCATCATATTTAATCCAATAGGAGCCGGCCTAGAATCCGGAGGTTCAATCATTTTTGTAGTTTACCCACAAACTCATGATTGTTCCCATGTTACTCCAAAATAGCTGAGTTTCAGGACATCAGCATTCGGGTGCAAATTTTGGAGTTAACACTTACAGCTTGCCAAATATGTGTGAATGGGATTGTTGTATGGCTGCCATTAGCTTGTCCCATTTTTCCTTGAGGTGCTCAAGGGTCATGTGCTCCAAAGTGATTCTGGCGTGCATGTCATAGATACTCTCTGTGACTGACATCTCTGGGGTGGAAATCAGAGTCTTTGCCAAAGTCATGTGTGTCAACAACAATGTGAGATTCGGTAGTAACATAGCTTGTAGATTGGTTACTTCATCTCAGATTTTGCTTTCTACCTTTTGTATCTCAAGTCTCAACCGTTTAGATTCTACAATCTTCTCATAATGGAGTTGGAATGCAATTGTTTCGGTTGATAGACTTTGTGCACTAGTTTTTAGATCTTCGTGTATTTTAGCTATCTGTTCACTATGCTCGGTAGTGAAGTGCTCTAGTGTGCATAAATTTTGAACTAAGTTAACTACTTCTGATATAACTGGTTCTAAAGTAGCTACTAGTTCAAAAAGTTTCACCTTATTCTCTTCCACTTCTTGGCTGATTTTCTCGGTGATTTTGTATTGGTACTTCTCTTATGCTCGTTCCTATATGATCTTCTTGGCATCTACATTTTGTGTTGTGATTGCCTCGGTCAGAACTGCAAGTTGATCAATTATGGGTGCAGTTTGATCAATCTGTGTGTCTGGTACTACTTGCAATAGGATTTCCTTGGTTGTTTTTAGGACTTGTGTATTCTTGTGCTCCTTTCTGAGCTTGTCCTGTATTGCTTTCCTTTTGCATAGTTCTCCATACCTTGATAATGACACGAGATCCAGTGTCCTTGGATCACAGTCGGGTATGTCTATTAGCTCATCAAGTGTTACTGGTTTTCTTCCTTTCTTGTGCTTCTTCTTCTTTTGAATGGTGCTAGAAGTAGGGGAATGAAGGATTATAGCAAGATCCTTTTATTGCTCTATTGCTTTCGGTGATTGCTTGGGAGGTGTGGTGCCTTTGGTATGATGCTTGATGTGAACCTGTTGTTCTGTTGTAGACGTCTCTACTTCAACTTTTTCTTGACCTGCAGCCTTGTTTGCCTCTTCAGTGTTCTTGGCAGGTGCATCACTCTGTTTGTCCTCTCCACTTGTATCTTTCTTCTCCCCATGTACATCACCTTTGTCCATCGACATGTTTGCATCAGGCTCGGGTGGTGTCTTCTGTGATTCAGTAATCACATTGATAGCTTGTATTAAGTAAGCCATTTTGTCTGGTATAAGTGCTTGTGCAACATCAGTAGTGACTTGTTCACTTGTTGGCTCGGTGGCAGTGGTGACATCTTCATCTGCCTTGGCTTCATTAGCATGATCTTCATGGGTGACATTTTGTATGGTTATGTCTTGTTCCCCTAATGATTGCAATTTTTCAGGAATATCATCCATGACTTTGCTTGCTTCTGTGGTTAAGTCAATGGGAGTGATATCCTCGATGTCATTGATGAAAATGTGCTCGATGCTCGGTGTGGCCTCCTCCTCATTGTGAGTTGTCTCAGTTAGAGCCAGTACCTGCTTGGGTGGATTAAATATTTGTGTTTAAATCTTATTGCTTTCTATATCAATCTCTTCTAACTTGTCTTGTAGTACTTTGTATGCTCTTGTCTTTGCAGAAAACTTCTTGGAGTGCTCCTGCATGGTTGAGTCAATTTCTTCAACTATGGACTCGGGCATGAATGTAACTACGGGTCTCTCCCTCATCTGTTTCTCCATGTGCAATGCATATGTCCACCTGGCTGATATATTATCATTTAGATCTTGTGGAATATGACTACCAAATTGTAGAGGTACATACTTGTATGCTACCATCATTTTAATGATTGCTTCCTCTAATTCATTTTGATCCTCGGTAGACAGATTTATCCATTGTCTAATCTTATGATGTGAGATACTGTCGGTATTGATGATTGAATCTGCAATTTCATAAATTGTCTTTGGTATTTTGGCCTTTTCTGCTTGGATCCTCTGTACTCTTTCTACTTCTGCAGTATCATTTTTATCTTCTCTTCCTCTTAGATATCTCCTTCTTTGTTTCGGTGTTGATTTCCCGGTTGAAGATGTATTCTTTCTTTTCTAATAAGTTCTCACAGTTCCTTTCTTCAAGGGTGGTGAGTCTACCTCTTTTGTTGTTTTGCTTCTTGTTCTTGATGCACTCGTTACTTCAGTAACTTTTGATTTCTTGGCTGGTGGTGCATCTGATTTGGTAGACTTTGAATCACTTAATTCTTTACCTTCACCGGCGGGTGACTGTTCCTTGGTGATATCTACTTGTTGTTCCAACTCTTCATCATTTACCAAAAGTTTCTTCTGAAGAGTGTTCATTATTTGTGTCTTCTTCCTGTCTATTTTCTTTACTACTAAACTTGTCTTTATTCTTGACTTGGCTTCCTCATATGTGCCAAATATTTTCAAAGTTTTGTCCATTGGTTCATTCAACAGGGTTTCAATAGTCTTTGTAGCCTGATAAATGTCAATTTTATAGTCCAATGGTGGTAACCATGTTGTTCTTGGTTGTGCAGGTTTGATGAGAGTGGTGTCGGTGTCCACTATAAAAAATATCTCTTCCTTGTATTTTTCCACTAGTTGAGCAGGGATTCTCATCCTCTTCTACATCCTAGTCTTGAATGTGGCAAAGTAGCCGTCCATTAAAGGTGTGAAGTTATCTCCTAATGACTTAATGAAATCACTAATCTGTGCAGTGATTGGTCAGTTTGTGTCCCTAGTGACATTACCAACGGAAGGAAATAAGTTCTTTAAATAGAAGAATGTGCACATTAGGAGGGAACTGAACTTACATGTATTAGGTCAGGTTGATCTAATTGTTCTCATGTTCTCTTCCAGTTGCTTCAGTATCAACTCGGATAGGTCTAGTTGCAGTCTCTTCTTCACTATTTTATATGCAGTGTCAATTGCTCCACATGCAATGTTGTTCATTCTTCTTGCTTCAAATATCTTGTACCCAATCACATATGCACTGAATTTCATCTCAGGGTCGGTGATTGAATTAACTTTCAAACCTCTGTCGTCCCACTTGGCTCTAGTTAACTTTTCAATCTCGGGGCATGAAGGGTGTTTTAGGGCTTTTGCCTTCTCGATTATTGGATAACTAGTCACTGCATGAATCACATCCTTTATGATCGGTTTTGGTTCATCCAACCACATCCATCCATCATGCACTCGGCTGAGTACTATACGTATCCATTCGGTTTTGAACACTCTTGGGAACAGTAGGGCATTGGTTAACCCTTTCACCTAAATGTGTTGTGCTCGTCTTTCAGTTTTTCATCCTTGCATAGCTTCTGGTAAGCTTCCTCAATCTCCAAATCTCCAATCTTTGCAACCTTGTAATGAATGTATGCGCAGATGTCTTCAACCAGCAAAACCCTAGGAGGGGTACTCGAAAACGCTCCTTTGTCGTCGGGTTGAGTAGCAACCTCAGGGAAAAAATTGTAGTTGGGCTCCTCACAAGTTGAGTTCTTTATCAAGGCAATCTTTTTGTCCTTTGCGTTCTTGATCTTTGTGACCCGTGAAGTGGTTGCCATTGTTTGATAATTTTAGGGCTTCTTCGCAAATAAATTGTTAGCTCAGTGAATCTAGATACTCACTTGATCTTCGTTGTGAGTGCTTGGAATCTGTCAGAGTAGCTTAGAATCTGTTGTGAGTTGCTCTGCAATCTTGTCGCTCTGAACGCTTTTCTTTGCTCTACTATTGCTCTTTATCGTTGGGTGAAAGAAATGAGCTCTCGTCACCCTATTTATAGAGAATACCCTAAGTGATGCATTAAATGTGTTACCTACCACTCGGTCGACGAAATAGAGATGCTCGGGTAACTCGCCAAAGTCTTCATCTCGGTGAATATACAATGCTTGGGGTAGGTGTCAACTCAGTTATTATTTTCACATGTACACCGACGATGCTCGGTATGAAGTGTTAACTTGGTTGTTCTTTTCCATGTTTACCGACGTGCAGTGTATGCTCGATTTTTATTGACCAACGAGACTTGATTCACAAGACATAACATGCAATACCATAGTGCATCTTCATTCATGCTAATTTGGCATATTATCAATGAATTTTGGAATTGATGTAAAATATAGATTTGTAGAGTGCAGTTCCATACTTACTTGTATTGCTTAGGTGAGGGTGGTGGAATCACCTGATCCATTAGATGAGGTGTCACCAACTGTATTGCTTGGTCCAACATTATCATTGTTTGAAGCTTTCCTCCACATTTGATTTCTCATTCTCCTGATGTCTTCAATAGTATTTCCATTTGCAAAAGTGCTTGACTCTGTCACTCGGTCTTTACAGTCCTTGCTTAAGTGACCGACCTTATGACAGTGTAAGCATGCCATTCCAGGGTTAGTCCAGTTTCTAGATTTTCTTATCCATTTCCTCATACAGTTTGCAGCTATATGTCCATATCTACCACATGTTGTGCAATTTACCCATGTGTTTTAATCCCATACATATGTATTACTGACTCTTCTCGGTTGATATGCATTTTCTTGTTCTTTGGGTTTCCAGACTTGCTTTATCCTTTTTCTGCATTCACGAAATGTGTGGCCATGCATGTTGCAAGTAGAACAATGTTTTTCCATGTAAGATTTCTTCTTTGGTTTGTTCAGCTTAGATCTGCATTCATGTGCTTTGTGTCCATGCTTGTTACAGTTATAACAATTACCTATGAATGTAGAAGTAGTTTTAGGAATACCTTTTGCTTTGCTCTTGCAAACATTTGATATGTGGCCTGGTTTACCACAGTGATTACATGAACGCTTCTTTTCTCTTGGATTTGTGTAGACATTCCTTTGATCAACTCGGTTTGATGATTCTCCATGTTTGGTATACCCTAAACCAATATTGTTGTTGAGTCTTCTTTGTCCATTTAGAAATTCATCCATTCTTTTTGTACTGTCTTCAGCTTTCTTGATCATATCATTATGTTGTTGCTAAATCTTTTCTTCATGCTTCAGTTTCTCATTTTCTTCTTTTAGTTTATCAATAACTTCCAATCTTCCATTAAGTTCTATGTTCACTCGGTTGGCCTCATGACTCATAAGAACTATTTGATTGGTGATCTCAATTTGATGTTCAGTAAGTCTCTATATCTCAGATTCTTTCTCTTGCATCTTTTCAGTAATCTTTCTTTTGTCATCAATAGCTAGAGTTCTTTTTTGTTCAGCTTGTCTTGCATTATTCATAACATCAATTATTTCTTACCATCTGTGTCTCTTAACCAATCTGCAATACTTTTACTTGTTTAGTCAGATGTTAATTGATTTCATTTAGATTTGTAATGCGTCCTTCAGATGTGTCAGATGTATTACCAGATCCAGATCCAGATGAATCAAATAGGTCAAGTATCTCTTCTTCATGATAGTCAGCTTCATTTTAGCAAGATGCCATGACTTTTCTTTCAGCCAATAGCTCTTTAATCATGTTTCTTGCTTCTTTCTATTGCTCAAAGAAAAATTGCATTTGCAACTTTTGATTCTCAATATTTTTATCAAACTTATACCTTTCCATTGTATGATCTTTTCTCTCAAGTGTTTAAACTTTTCCAAATAAGAGATCTAGCTCTAATACCAATTGTTGGAATAATGGAAGGGTGTGTACTGAGAGGGGAGGGGTGAATCAGTACCCTTAAAAACTTTTACACTTTAAACCTTAGTAAGCATTGCTTGCATAACCGACCATTGTAGCTTTTCTACTTCATGCATGTAATATCATAATATAAATGAAGTGCATGTAAACAAATATAGAAACATTCATGAAACTCATTTACACATGACACAAGAATTGATAACACTGAAAACCCATGTTAGAAGGTAAAAACTGTGGTGGGGATGAAACCCACAAAGCTTCACTATCTGCAAAATGGAAGGTGTCGGTTAAGGCTACAAGTTGTGATCACTTCTGATGATCTTACCCTGTTAGGAGTAACATGTTAGACTTGATAAGTCTACTCGGTTAAGAGATTTCAGCAACACAATGTATGTGTGCACTCGGTTAAGAGGTTTACAATAAGACTATTAAGTCCACCTTCTTGTAGGATTTTTTCAGTTTGCTACAATTATTAGAGAGTAAACAAAAATATAGATGACCTGGTAGCTTGCAATCTTGAATTGCTGATTACAGATCCATTAAGTTCACAAAATTGTATATCACCTATTGTGATGGATAATACCTCTGTTCTGCTCGGTAGCCTTGAATGTAGTTCTTTATAACTGAATTCTCCTTTAACTGTCCTTCTGCATGAAACTCTCTGTCTGATCCATATATGTCCTTCTGTGGCTACAATCATCATGTTCTTGATTGATCATTACATCTATATATAAAGGTTTTGACCTAATTAGGTTTTACGTTTTTCATGAAAAACTCTAATGATCAAAGGTTTACAACTTGACCTTGATCTCCTAGTTTGCATGAATACAATTAGTTAACTAATTGGATCCACATATTACCTTGTTCTTGATCCACAAAAAATGGTTGTCCAGCTAAGCATAAAGCTGCTTTAAAGATTAAAGTGCTTTAGCTGACGTGTAGTTTGAGATCCGCTTTTCTTGGGAATAAAACTGTCTGTCGGTAGACTGGTGTTCGGTGATGTCTTTGTGGACTGTGCTCGGTGATGTCTCTATAAACTGTGCTCGGTGAAGTCTTTGTAGATTGTGTTCAGTGAAGTCTTTGTAGACTGGTGTTCAAAATATTTCGGTGATCACTGCACTTAACCATTTTGGTGACCAATGTGTTTGAGCATTTCGGTGATCATTGTGTTTGGTGAAAGATGTCACTCGGTGATCATGTGACCAACGGTCCAAAACTGTTTTCTTATTCTAGTAATGACAACTTTTGATCCTTTAAGAATTATCACAACTCCTTGGTTTAATATTCAATGAATTGAACTAAATTAACCTTCAAACATGTTTTTCACCAGAAAACACAAAAGGTATGGAGCATTCAACCATAAACATGCATTGAACACATTTGTAGCCAAATACTGATTCAAATTACACAGAAAAACACAATTTTCTATGAACATTCATTCACATCCATAGTATCCAATATATAAGTATACTCAATAGATAATACAAAGGCTCATAATCATTCACAAAGACTTGAAATAACTGAATTCACAGATATGGTTCCACCCATAACATAGAAAGGAGATAAACCACATATAAATGCATAGATTTATATTTCTCCAATCTAATTCAGATACTTGTATTCACAGATAAAAGCTTTCAAGTCTTTCATCAAAATAAGTACAGAGCATATCGAATGTATTACTAGCTAAGTTTCTTGCAATCCAAAATTCTGAACCTAGCAACATAGTTTGTTCCAGTATCTAAACATAAGTTTTTAACCATAACTAAATCAAAACTACATGTGGTTTCAGCTGAACCATAGGTTAGAACTACACTATTTTAATAACTAAAAAGTGGTAACTAATTGGATAAATATATCTCAATCCTTTAGAAAAGTTTTCAAAGCATGAAAAGTAAAATAAAGAAGCATTAGGCAACTTCTTGTTGGTGCTTCCTCTAGATTCCATGACTGCGTTCCGCTTTGATTTCCATTCCTTATAAGCATTTGTGAACTGCAGAGAAAAAGTAGTATTAGGAGTTTTGATGGATGACATTCACTACTTCCAAACATCCTTCTCACATTTCAAATCCTTGAGCTTATGCGCACGAGCAGGTAGTTGCTCCTCCAACAGGAATAGTATGGATTCAATCTTCACCATCCTTGAGAAGTGTTCAACGGTGGGCATTTTCTCCTTTTTGACTTCAGTAGTCAATTTCTTAAAAACTTTTACTACTGCCCCCATGTCATGTTCCACTGTACTGTCATGCCATATGTAGGTGACATTAATGCACCACATGTAATTATCTAGGTGCTTGGCTTCAACAAATAACTCCTTTTCCATTTTCTTGAATTCTAGCCGCACAGACTTAGGCACTGAGTATCTCCATTCAATATCTTTCCTGTAAATGGTTAATCGGCCCTCATCCACATCTTTCAGTGGTTTTTCCGCTAGGAACTTGTCTACTCCATATTTCTGCACCTCATGGATCCTCAGAGCAACTTTTGTCCATTTTTCCGCTTCATTCTCCCAAACAAACAATTGGGTCTGAACTTCAGTCAGTATTTTTGTGACCTTGTTATAAACCGCCCTAGAATCCATTATACACTCCTCTCCATCTTTTATGATAGTGTCTACCCACTCCTCAAAAGCATTAGCCAATGCTTTACCTCTTTGGATCTGATTAAGTGTCCTTTGATTGTCAGGAGAGGTTGGATCAAAAGATTGTGGCGCATGTGAAATAGGATGAGGACTTCAGTTGTTAATAACATCAATGTAGTTAGCCAGAGCTTTGATCGTCTCCTTCATCTATTTATTTTCTTTGCTACCCTTCCAAGAGTGAGTCAACATCTTCTTGGTAGAGATTTTGAAATGATGATTATCTACAGCCCTTTTAGTAGGACGCAGATCAAACTTTTTCAATGGTGAAATCATCAATTGAAGAATCCAAAACCTCATTCCCTATTTTGGGCCTTGCCACTTCTGCTACCCAGTTCCTTATTTTTTATTCAACATCAACTCTGGCTGTGACTTTCAAATTCTTTGCCTTTGATTCCTTTCTTGTGTCTGTCATCTAAGTGGGGGTGTTAATAGTCAGTTCTTTGACAGTATTGGGCTTGGGTGGAATGGTGTCAATCACATCCACTGTGCCTGAGTCTGGAAAAATATTTTTAGGCTCCATGGATGGGGAGACTGCACCCGTTTTTCCATCCTATCTTCTTTCAAATCGAAATCAATCACAACCTCGACCTTTGACCCTTTACCTCTCTGGACCTTTGATCTTGACCTGGTCACCCGAACAGGGGATTTTACAACACCTGGGCTCTTTTGTTTCTTGTTGCCTATGGGACCGTTACATTTTTTCTTTGCTTCATTGCACCACATGAGTCAACACTAACATCAAAAGAAATGGTAAGTTGGGGGGATTTTATTTTCTATGTAGGAATCAATCCTTGGGGTTTCAGACTCTGTTTAACTTGCTTTTGTTTCAACCAAAGTTCACTTCTCCACAAAACATCGGATGTTCTTGTTTCAATGTCATCCTTTTCTTCTTCAGCCCGATTGACCTCGGGAAGTGAATGATTGCTCTCCTCTTCAAATTTAGGATGAACAACATCTTCATTGTCACTCAACACATGAGTAGTGTCCACTTCTAATTTCATGACATGTATCTGTTGAAGACTAAGCCTACTCTTATGTCTTCTCCTGACCTCATACTCTTTTGTGCAATCCTCCCAATAATCCTCTATGTGAGCAATAGGATGGAATTGATCACCAAGATTCAGGTGTTGGCATACATATCCTTTTTTGTCGAAGCCTTGTCTGATCTTATAATACTTGAAGTCGAACCTCTTCAAATCATACATGATGCTAACTGCATCTCACAAGGTTTCGCAAGAATAGAGCCCTAACTCCAGGGGAAACAGAGTATCCAATTCTCCTTCAAGTAAGTATTTCTTAACTACCACTGTTAACTATCTGCAAATTTCAGCCAAGACAAAATAATCCATGGCATACTTTGGTAGTTTAATGGAATACCCTTCACAGGCTCCCACATGAATGTAAGTAAAGTGAGAGAATTGAATGTAGTATGTAGTGCCTCTCCCATTTTCATTTTTGTATAACATCCTAGTAGATGTGGCTTTGATATTTTATTTCAAGATTATATTGGACCTGTGAGAAGTTGTACCTTCAAGGTGATCATATCTATGCTTTTGCATCGACAGCTTGTTTGTGCCCTATGTCGGGTTGTGTGAGCCATTGAACTATGGATGGTTGTATAACTGATTTGTGATGCTAAACCTTCTGAGACTTTTATTCTAATTTTTGAGGATTCATTGTATTTCAGTGAGTATTCCTTTGTGATGGTATTATATTGGCATTATGAGATGCACCTAGTTCAGTTTATTCTTGTGCTCAATCCAAGATTACTGTTGTGGTTATGATTGTTATCTGCCTATTTGGCTTATGATGTGATTTGAGGGTTTCACTGGGGTATGTGTCAGTGGTTACCTAATTATGATCTCTTACCTTGTTGAGATATTATCTACATTCGGAATTATTAGATTGTACCATGATGTTATTCCATGATTCTCTGTGTGATTTGATTTTGTGGTTGCACTACGTGATGTAGCTGATTATCGTACCTTATTTCAGTTAATTGTATCATTGTTAATTTTAAATGTTAGATTATGTTGTTAGTAATATTTCGATCATATCTACATGATGATGCTTTATGATTATGTCTAGGGTATTTTGCATTAGAAAATATTGGAATAATATATTATGATGAATATCATGGATTTATGTTAAATTGTGCCTTATATGTTGTTGGATATTTTAGTAATTACTTCCATTAATAGATGCTCATGTTGTCATGATGGTTATTTTAATGCTTATATTCAAATGTGTAAATGTTAATGCAATGGTTATTTAAATGAATTAATGTTCACTATTATCTCATGCAATTGATTTGTATTATGCTTCGTGTGTATGTACGAAGTGAGACGAAGTCGTAGTTACCCCCTTTGTGAGGTCCACACGATGGTGTTATTCTCCTTCACTGTCTCATTATTACAAGTTGTACTTATTATGAGTAGGTACACTTGGTGTTTGCATGTTTACTGAATAGGTACCAGGTACATCCATCCTGAGTTTTAGGACTTGAGTGTGTACGTATATCCCCGACAGTGGCACATGAGGTAGTATTACACACCTTTCATTATTGAGCCAATATCGTTCTTGTATGGACGATGTACCCATGATTATTATATTATCCCTCCGATATGTGTTAGTAAATCCAGATTGCATATGCATTGTGAGAGACTAGTGATGTGTCTATGCATTTAGAGTTCCCGCAGCTGTTGCAGATGATTTAGAATTAAATGTTGATTTTATGTGGTTGGGGATTTAATATTTTATTGCTCGCTAATTTTTCGTAATCAAATTCCATTTAATTGGAATAAATTTGATTTAATTTGGGAAAGTCAATAGTTCGTGGGAATTATTGAAGTGATTTCTTTTAATTTTTCCTTTTAGGGCTTTTGGGCCAAAAGTGCTTTATATTTGGAAAAAAGAGTTATTTTAACTCACTTTTTCACTTTTGATTTGGGAGAAGAATTTTGAATTTACTCCAAATTGATTTGGAGAAATTCCGTCTTATGCTCATTGTGATGGACTGGGTTGTTGATATCTTGTTGGTTGCAGCTCGTTGGAATCGTGTTGCGAATGCTTCCATTTGTGTGGAGCTATTTTGGGATTTAGCTTCGAATTTATTTTATTCCTCGTCTTTTTTCAGATTTCTCCTCTGAATGTGAGGTAGGGCCTCTATTATTTAATTAATTTCTCAGTTGTTTAAGTTGTTTCTTTTTGCTTTTTCTTTGTGGGCTGAGAGTTAGTATAGCTCCACAATCTTGTAGTTTTTTGATACCCGGCTGACTCACTACGAGTAACTAGGGTTTTGCATTTTTGTTTTTGTACCGTTATGGTGACCATTTTTCCGTGTTTATTCAGAACGGGAATTTTATTGGATTAGTGTGTTGTTGGGTGCCTTAGGGCAATTGGGTTTTTTTCTTATAACTTTTTGATAAGTTTGATTTTTGTGAAATTTTGGGTTGCCTCGTTTTGCATGCCACCCAATTTTATTGTTTATTTTGTTCAGTTTGATTCGAATATTGGAATGTTTTTTCCTCCAGGTTTCCAACTATTTTATGGTTTTAGAATCGTGAATGAATCTATACTCCTGGTCAAGTCTCTAGTTGAGTGTGTCGTGTGCACTTGTAATCGTCCTTTCCTTTTGTGAATACGTGATAATGGTGTTTGAGACCACATTGCAAGCTCTTTTGAGAGTGTTGTGAGCACTTGTATTTATCTTTCCTTTTTGGGAATTTGTTCTCCATGCTTGATTTGGATCGCATTGGAATGTGTTATGATGGTCTTTGAGACCACATCACAAGATCTGTGTGTCATGATGGAATGCCTTTGGGACCCGTGCTCTTGGTTGAGGCCAATAGAGCCATGTGGTTTATTTATTTTACATTCCTCTTTGATTGAGGTTTGGAGTCTTTTTATGCATTATTATGTTTGACTGATAGGTGTGGAGTAGTGGGATGGAGTGGCTCACCAAGGTGGGCTAGGACACAAAGTGGTCCTAGGGTATCCCTTGGTTGAGTTATTTTAATAAGTGATAACCTTCAACATTAAATGGGAAAATAAAACTTAATATAAGACTAAATGTGACTACCTTGCCATTGTTTAAGGACATTGATATAGTATTTCTTGCCTTGCTATTTGTGGACGTTGATATGGCCTGATACCTTGTCGTCGTTTGAGGACGTTGATATGGTACAACATAGCCTTGCCATCTGTGGATGTTGATATGGATCAGTAGAGCTTCTTTATGGTGAGAAGGATTGCTCAATTTCACACATGCATGTATGAGTCGTGTGATGACACTCCATTCTTGAGTCTCGACATTGTACCCTGTCTAGATTGAGTAGTAACCTTAACCTACTCGTATTGCGTCCTTGCACTAGATCTCTATATTGTTCCTTGATTTTATGCATCTGTTTGGTGTGAGTGTATCCCTTTTTGGTGTGAGTGCTTATCTTGGTTATGGTCGGTATTACTATCTTCGCGAGCATGGTGGGGTGGGCCTAAGGGTTCCACATGGTAGGGTGGCATTTCTAACCATGCCACTGCTGGGGACTGGTGTATAGATGGTGGATGACTTGCAGTGATGGTTTTCTTGAGCATGATGTTCTATTTTCTATCCCTCCTTTTCATTTAAATATTTTATGTTCTTACTTGATGTTCTAGTTTCAGCATATTATGTTTATGCTTTACTTTTATGTTATTGTTTTGTAATCGAGTGTCCATAGCCTCAATGTGCATGTATCTGGTACTCCTCAGTGTGGAGCTAGTTTATATTTCATGTTGTACGTTGGTTTCAGCAAGCCTTTCCAGTCATTAGACTAAGGTGATCGTATATTGCAAGTTTTGGCAACAACAATCACCTGATTTTAGATTACACTTGATTCAAGTGGATGACAACAAAAATGTTGATGTCCTAGGATGGTTTTAGGTATATATTTTTGTAGAGCTCATCAATACCTTTCCGACTCATTTTGAACGGATTCAATCGGACGTCGTATGCAAAATTTATGGCTTCCAGAACAAAGCCTACACAAAACCAAGTGAGTCTCCTACGAGTTTCTCTATGTTGCCATACAAGTCAGGATTGCTTGTATACGAGAATTCATCCTTACTCGTACGAGACCCTGCTTCCCATTTTTTTATCGTATGATTCATGGTGAATTATCGTACGAGGTTTGATCCTTGCTCGTACGAGTAACTGATGAAGTTGCTCGTATTACAGACAGGGGCACTTTTTTCCTCAAGCGGAAGATACAAAGTAGATTTTTGGTTACCCTTTTGGGAGACACATCGTTCCAATTCAAAACATGTCAAATATCGATTGTCCTTGGGGGTTGATTGATGCAATTCTTGTTTCTAGGTATTTCTACTTGCTAATTGAATCTTGTTCGTAGTACTGGCATGAGAATCTTTGGAAGTATTGAAAGACTTCCACTTGTGTTGGTGAACATGTGAGTTGCCATGTTCCTTGAATTTCTTTTCATGTTTAAATATTTCCATATTGCACCGGGTTACTCTTTCTTCTCGATAGGTAACTTGTTAAAAAAATTATTAAATTTATCAGTGCATATGTTACCCTTGTGTTCCAAGGATTCCCGAGCGGGGCATTACATCTGGTATCAGATCCCATTTTCATATGCTGGGATCTCTTGGTATATGTTGCCCGCTTAGTTGATTTTGTTGGTGTCTGAACGCACATGAGTAGTGTTTTGAGTAGTGGTAGCTTGTTATTTGAGTGCCTAGGCTTGGCATTCTTGAGTGTTCTGGAAGAATCGACCCAAGTGACATTTGTTGGAGGAAGAGTACCTCCTAGATCTTTGTGCCTTTCAGGGATGGATGATACCCCTATGTGAGTACTTTAGACCTTAGTTTGGTGAGTTTCACTTGGGTTGTGAGTGTTTGGTGACCCTTGTACGGTTTGTGTGTGTAGATGTCATGGCGATCGAGGTTGTGTTGCCTTGCTATAACATGATAGTTGTATGTATATGTTAATTCTTGGATGCTTAGTAGATGTGAGTGGCTTGCTTTCTTGTGTGACCCTACTTGGTCAGAGTGATTGATTGGCGTCCATGAAAGGCCACAAGTGCCTCTTGTTTGACTCTCTATGGGTTGTGGTGCACTATATTCTATGGTTGTTGTGTTGTTGTTAGAGTAAAATGAAATGCGTTATGTTCCATTTATGTTGGCATATTAATTGTTGCATTGAAATGTATTCCACTCGAAGAGTCATAGTTGTGCACCATTGAATCCATGAAAACAAACATTTATTGGTAATGAAAGGTGAAATTAATATCATATGATAAACTATTTAGGTTAATGACTTACATCCCCAAAATGCATAATTGATTGTATTTATTGGGGAATTAGTTGGTTACTGCAGTAAAGCATTACATAGGAATTGCTCCATTCCATGGTATCTTATATTTCATGCATTTTGTTCCTTGTATCATCGTAGCCACCTTGTATAGAGTGCATTGAGATCATAGTGGTTGTAGAGACTAATGGTTCCTTGTGTGGTGTTCGACTGTGACTATAGCCTTGTGTGCTCCCTGGTGTTCCATTATCTCGACCTTGTATGGTACCTCTTGATGCAAGTTATGCATGCCCTGGATGTGGGAAGAACCTATGTGGTTGTTGGCCAATCGTTCCATGTTCCATCCTTAAGTATTGACCCTAGCGCGAGCATGTTGAGTACCCTTGTGGAATATCAAATGGTCATGTTTTGGCCTCATGTTTCTGTCGCCCATGGTTATGATTACCCTCATGAGTGTTGTTCTCCTGGTGATCCTTCTTCATGTTTTCCATATGTGTTTGAGGATGTGCTTAAACCCTCCTTTTGATTAGAACCTTGCATGGAGAAAATTATTGCATCGCATGGGAAAGTAAAGGAAATTGTATTGTGAACGAATATTGATGCATTTGTTAAAAACATAGTGATGCATATGAATAAGATCTTAGATGATCCACTGTTTGGTGTGTGTGGGTATATTCTCTAACGTTGTTGAGATGTTGAGTTCCTCAGTACCTTGTGGCGGTTACTTTCTTTTATGTGACTGATTTTGGTCACAATGTTTCGTGAATGTGTTTCTTGATTGACGATTCATTTTGTTTCTTGGTGGATTATTCCACGTGTTGTGGTGGCGGGCATTGAATTTTTGGTATTCTTGTTCTTGGATTAGTCATCAAATTTCTTGATCTAACTATTTGTGACATTTGTGACATTGTTGAAGATGGCACATTTTTTGGACTTATTGTTGGAATTGATGATTTCCCCCATTTGGGTTTTTCCTTTCCATTTCTTGGTGACTACTCTGAATGTTTGGTATCACTTCCCAGTCTTGTGTTTTGTGACACTACCATGTTCAATGCGGACCTTTGATAGTATGTGCAAGGGAGAACATTGTAGAGAACATTATATATTGTGTTGTTGAGTAATTGTAAAGATGATAGTTAGAATGTATTTTAGTTGAATTATGAGAAAATCTTGTTTTTCTTTTGAAATTAAGTATGAGTTGTAAATGGCCTTTTTGCATGCTATCATTATGTGATTTAAAAGATGCAATGTATTGCAAATCCTCTTGTGTATGGATGTTAATAGTTGCATTGTGCAAAGTGACTGGTAGATGTTTACCATGTTTGTGGGATTATAAACTGCATTATCTTCATGTAAATTATTGAGAATGAGTGGTTGATCTTTTGGCTTACCTCCATTTGTGCTCTAGTTAGAATCTTGATTTATGCCAACTTCTATTATTGAGGGTACGTTTTGTGTGGTTGTGGTTGAGCCTGAATGCTTGCATTGGTTTTAGTGTGTACCCTTAGTGAGATTCTTGTTTTCTCCCATGCCTGTGTTTTGAGAGCTTGAGTGTACTCCCTCTTGGCATTGTTATCCCGGATGGTTGGGTGTGACTTAGTCCACCTATGAGGTAATCTTGGTTGCAGGTCTTGAGACCATACCTTGCCCTTGTGCTTGCGTTTGTTAGAATTGATGCGGGGGAGCTTGGTGCACCTTATTTTGTTGGTTCTTATCGGTGAGTGTTCTTTGGGTTGCTTGGATTGTGGGTTTCCCCAACTCTTCTTGGACTAATGTAGTGTGGGGATAGAGAGAGTTTCCCTTCCTAGCCATGACACTCCCTTGGCCTTATTTATATGTGGTTACATATATGATATTATATTAGTTAAGTTATCCCTTCTTGGTGAGACTCCATGTTGGAGATTGGATGGCCAAAGGATTGCTGGAAGTGTGGTATTCCTAGCTTTAGGCTAGAAGGACATAGTAGTTGTGGGGGTATCTTACAATCCTAAGCTTGGTTATGGATTTGACTATAAGATGATGTTCACCTTTTGTATTCCTTGACACCTTGTTGAAGGTAAGACCGTGGTCTAATTGGGTTAAGTGACCCTGATATCCAGCTATAATTGAGCTCTTAGCATTGGAGAAACCATATTGCTCCTATGCTTGTTGTTTGGTTGTGCTCTGAGTATTCGTTTAAGTAGGAGTGCACTAATGAGCCTTTATTTTCTGAGTGCTCTTGGTTGTGAGAGGGAACCTTGTATCCCATGGTACACTTGAGTTGGATGCAGTATCCCTCATAAGAGTGCAATTTTGGCAGAGAATCTTCACCTCTTAAGATTCTTGGGTGATTTAGTGAGATCGTGGTTAGATTTAAGGATGCTCTAGATGGGCATGATGGTGTTTTTTTAGCATTTTGGGATGATTTTCCCCCTATCCCTCTGGTATGTGTCAGTAAATCTAGATTGCATATGCATTGTAAGAGACCAGTGATGTGTCTATGCATTTAGAGTTCTCGTAGCTGTTGCAGATGATTTAGAATTAAATGTTGATTTTATGTGGTTGGAGATTTAATATTTTATTGTCCGCTAATTTGTCGTAATCAAATTCCATTTAATTGGAATAGATTTGATTTAATTTGGGAAAGTCAACAGTTCGTGGGAATTATTTAAGTGATTTTTTAAAAAAAATTCCTTTAGGGCTTTTGGGCCAAAAGTGCTTTATATTTGGAAAAAGAGTTATTTTAACTCATTTTTCACTTTTGATTCGGGAGAAGAATTTGGAATTTGCTCCAAATTGATTTGGAGAAATTTAGTCTTCTGCTCGTTGTGATGGACCGGGTTGTCTGTTTCTTGTGGGTAGTAGCTCATTGGAATTGTGTTCAATTTGTGTGGAGCTATTTTGGGATTTAGCTTCAAATTTATTTTATTCCTTGTCTTTTCAAGTTTCTCCTCCGACTATGAGGTAGGGCCTCTATTATTTAATTTGTTTCTCAGTTTTTTAAGTTGTTTATTGTTTGTTTTTGCTTTGTGGGCTGAGAGTTAGTACTCCCCCACAATCTTGTAGTTTTCTGATGCCTGGTTGTCTCACTACGAGTAACTGGGGTTTTGCATTTTGGTTTTTGTACCAATATGCTGGTCATTATTCCATGTTTATCCAGAACATGAATTTTATTGGATTAGTGTGATGTTGGGTGCCTTAGGGCAATTGGGTTTTTGTTTTCTGTAGCTTTTTGAGAAGTTTGATTTTTGGGAAATTTTGGGTCGCCTCATTTTGCGTGTCACCCAGTTTTATTATTTGTTTTGTTCAGTTTGATTCCAACATTGGAGTGTGTTGTCCTCCAGGTTTCCAACTATTCTATGGTTTTATATTGTTCATTTTAGATTAGTGAATGAATCTGTACTCCTAGTCAAGTGTCTAGTTGAGTGTGTTGTGTGCACTTGTAATCGTCCTTTCCTTTTGTGAATGCGTGATGATGGTGTTTGAGACCACATTGCAAGCTATTTTGAGTGTGTTGTGAGCACTTGTATTTATCTTTCCTTTTTGGAAATTTGTTCTCCATGCTTGATTTGGATTGCATTGGAATGCGTGATGATGGTGTTTGAGACCACATCACAAGATCTTTGTGTGCCATGACGAGATGCCTTTGGGACTCATGCTCTTGATTGAGGCCAATAGATCCATGTGCTTTATTTATTTGACCTTCCTCTTTGATTGAGGTTTGGAGTCTTTTATGCATCATTATGTTTGACTGGTAGGTGTGGAGTAGTGGGGTGGAGTGGCTCACCAAGGAAGGCTAGGACACAATGTGGTCCTAGGGTATCCCTTGGTTCATTTATTTTAATAAGTAATAACCTTAAACATTAAATGGGAAAATAAAACTTAATATAATACTGAATGTGACTACCTTGCAAATGTTTGAGGATGTTGATATGGTATGTCTTGCCTTTCCATTTGCGGACGTTGATATGGCATGGTACCTTGTCGTCGTTTGAGGACGTTGATATGGTACAACATAGCCTTGTCATCTGCGGATGTTGATATGGATCAGTAGAGCTTCCTTGTGGTGAGAAGGATTGATCGATTTCACATGGGCATGTATGAGCCATGTGATGACACTCCATTCTTGAGTCTTGATATTGTACCTTGTCTAGCTTGAGTAGTGACCTTGACCTACTTGTATTGTGTCCTTGCACTAGATCTCTATACTGTTCCCTGATTTTATGCATCTGCTTGGTGTGAGTGTATCCCTTTTTGGTGTGAGTTCTTTTCTTGGTTGTGGTTGGGATTACTATCTTCGCGAGCACCGTGGGGTGGGCCTGAGGGTTCCACATGGTAGGGCGACATTCCTAACCATACCACTATTGGGGACCAGTGTATAGATGGAGGATGACTTCAGTGATGGTTTTCTTGAGCATAATGTTCTCTTTTCTATCCCTCCTTGTCATTTACATATTTCATGTTCTTACTTGATGTTCTAGTTTGAACATATTATGTTCGTGCTTTACTTTTATGTTCTTTTTTTGCAATCGAGTGTCCATAGCCTCGATGTGCATGTATCTGGTCCTACCTGGTGTGGAGCTAGCTTATATTTCATGTCGTGCGTTGGTGTCGAAAAGCCTTTCTAGTCATTAGACTAAGGTGATCGTCCATTGCAAGTTTTGGCAACAACAATCACATGATTTTAGATTACACTTGATTCAGGTGGATGACAATAAAAATATTGATGTCCTAGGATGGTTTTAGGTCCATATTATCGTAGAGCTCGTCAATACCTTTCTGACACATTTTGAACAGAGTCAATCAGACATTGTATGCAAAATTTATGGCGTCCGGAACAAAGCCTATACAAAACCAAGTGCAGTCTTGTACGAGTTTCTATATGTTGACATACGAGTCAGGATTGCTACCATCTCTCATCTCACAAATAGAAATGGCAAACCAATTTCAACCAACAAACACAAACTTCAATCCAATCCCAAATTAAGCCTCATTCAATCCAATCCGGAATCTATCTTCATTCAATCAAATTCCAAATCAATCCTCATCCAACCAAATTTAAAATCAAACTCCCATCAACCAAATCACAAATCAAACCCCATTTAATCTAATCCCAATTAAAACTTGATTCAATCAAATCGCAGATCAAACTATCTTCAATCAAATCTCGAAACAAAACATGTTCAACCCAACATAATCAGAGTTCAACCTGACACAACCGGAGAATAATGTCATGGAACTAGGTTTTTACAAAAGCCCCATGCAATAAAGTTTTGACCCAATTCATAATGTAATTCCACCCACATCACCATGAAATACGCAACCAAATCTTGGTATATATCAACTAGGACTACCACAAAATTTTGTACCAATTTTCCTACCAATGCAACAAGTTTTGGTAGTGTTCAATTCAAATCATCATATGTTCCTCAAGGAATCACACAACTCGCATTGGTACAAGTAACTGTACAAACAAATCAATCATCAATAGGGTTAAACATAATTTCACAAAAGAGTGTTCACTTTCAATACCACCCCCTACATCATAAGCGACTTTGCCAACAAAATTCCCTCTAGTGGGATTCAACACAAATGTCCAAACAAGTCAATTTCTACCAAGGCCACATACTATTACAAACAATTTTGCCTCCAATCATGTCACATGTTAGCGTACCTCCTCTTATATCCTCAAATTCACCACGAATAGTGTCCTAAACAAACACACCACCCTTCAGATATTAACCAAGTGTAGTCAATGTGTCACTCTTAATTCCACAAGTCCAATCAACAAATACCTTGCAACACATGAAATTGAATGTGGTGTCACAAACAAAACCACACTAGATTAAAAAACACCAACCCAAAACTTATGAGTTGCTTGCAAGAATAGGTTATACAGAAGAAACTATTTTCAAAAATGATAAAACTCATTTACCCATTTCTAGCATTGGCTCATTTTAAATTAATCACACCAATGAAAAACCCACCTCCCATCAAGAAATTGGTCCTCAAGTAGCCTCCATATCTCCCATATGATTCCTTCATCACCTAAAGCTTCACGAGAACAATCTACACCGTCTCTATCAAATGATACATCTAATGATGAAAACTTCCAATATCCACAATAGATTTACAAGCTAATCCAATTAATGATGCAAATCTTTTATGCTATTTAGAAACTCTAAACCCAATGCCACTATATGCTCCCATTCAAGAAAGTCTCATTCAAAGTCCACCTCCCTTAGGTCAAAAAATTGCTTCCTTCCTAAAATCTCCCATGCATATTCAAAATCATACCCCATGTCAAGAGGATGGTCCAAAGCACGAAGAAATGAGTCCTAAAACAAATTAAGACCCCATACAATTGTTTATCAAGATCCCATCTTCATATAATCTCATGATGATCCCACCATCCCTTTCTATCATATACAAAATGGCCCCCTTTCATATCAAGAACAAAATGTCCTTCTAAGGCTTGTTGATATTCCACTTCCTAGGCAAGATCATGACATCCATTCCATTCTTCTTAATGACTCAATCCAAAGTCAAGAGCAAAACACCTTTAAAATGTAATCCAATGTTCCCTTTCCAAGTCAAGATTAAAGTATCCCTTCACCTTCATACCCACTGCAAGATCCCACCATCTCTATAGATCCTACCATCCCTTCATTTCCATGCCCTAATCCTCCATGTCCACCACAAGATCCTATCCTACTAAATGGTCTTGTTGTTCCTCCTATTTCACCTCATGAAGAACCTATCATACCTCTTAGTTCCACTCATGCTCTCTGTATATTCGTATATAGATCGCTCGATTCTCCACAAGTGAAAATCATCCATCATCGGGCTTTCTGTTGTTATGTTTCAAAGACGGTCAGAGAACACCTAGATCTCATGACAACAACGCCTTCTTTTGAATTTATTGCAAGTTTTAATTCTTTGGTGAGATGTGTGGTATGTTCATGGAGGTTTTGAAGAGAAAGGGAAGAAAGATCTTGTGAGAAGGCTTGTCGACGCAATGCGTGTCAAGAGCAGAGTTCGAGGCAAGAATCATTATCGTCTATTCAAACAGACATCATGGAATAAAGGTATTTAGTTAGACCTTTTACACATGTTTGTTGGACGCGCTTTTGCAGTTTTTACATGTTCACCATGGTTGTAAATATTATGGTTACAACTGTCATTATGGTTTTTGTGGCATGTCGTCGAGATAATTGAAAGAATATCGAAGAATATTCTCTAGATGAGAATTTTCTAGATAGGGGGGAAATAGTTCTAGTTTATGGATTTGGTTTGATGGCTTTATGATACTCTATTATTAGAAACAAGGAGACTATTATTTTCAATATTGCTTTAAGATACTTTGCTCAAACTTTGGTTTCATAAAAGTTTATGTCATTTTGAAAGTTTAATTGTGCTCTATTGAGCCTTTTAGTTTTGAGATGATAATGAATATATTGAAGTTTTATGCCAATTGAGTAATAGTTATCAGTGTTTGACTCTTATAATTCTATTTATGAAGCTTTCTTAGAATTGGATCATGTTTCATACTCTTCTAGTTGAAGATAATTAAGTATTTAGAATTATATCATGTTGATGGTGGTATTGAAGGTGAATAGATGAGTACAAAATGTTAATGAATGTATGTGTTATCTTAGGAGCTTCTATGAATGCACCCATTAAATTATATGGATGTTATAGTTTGTGTCTGAGATCTAACTATTTTGTTCTTATTTCGACAATGAAGATTTTTTGGCACATTATGCTTAATAGTGAGACAATTCTTATGTTCTAATCTATGTTGTTGGGTCTAGTTTATTTCAAAAGAAATTCTAAGTTCTATTGTGAAATCTTCTGGCGCATCACCATAGTTATAGTGTAAATTTAGCATTCTTTCCCTTTTCTTGAAACCCCCTATTCGTGAAGAGTCAACTTCTCAATCCTGGAGGTCATTCAATGGTAGCAATTGGGTCCCACACCTTTTGAACTTCCCATAAGATCTTTTACCTTTATGAGTTGCAAAATTTAGGGTCAACAATTCTTTTTTATGGAATGTCCCGCGGGACTAACATCTAAGTTTAAAGTAAAATTGTGTGCATGAACCATAGACTATTCACTAGATCTCAGTTGCTCACTACCCAAGATTATTGATACCCCCTTTAATAATTGTATCCAAACCTAGAGCAAATCCTATGCATTGATTGCACTGACAACATCACCCCCACTGAGCTTATGGCACAACATAATTTTGTTACCTGAGATAGTAGAAGTCTTCTTATTCTGCTAGCTGCTGGTGTGAATTGGGATGCAATTCTCACTAACGCTCTAAAAGTGTTAGGAATTAATCTTTACTTGGGTTAATTTCCTCCTTTTGTCTCTTGTAGGAATATTATAAGGAATCCCTACAAGTTTTTTGTCCTTTTATGAGTTCTCACAACTCATTTTCTTTATTCCAAATATATTTGGAATATTAGATTTCCTTCGTATGAGGTGACACATCGCACCCACATAGGATGCTAGATGGCATGCTTAGACTTGGGAGTTACCTTGTAACTCTTGTCTCTCTCACCTCTGTGTATTGAAGTGCCTCTCTCTATTTCTTCTAAATTGTAGTAGCATTTGTTCTCTCTTTCTCTCCTTGTAACTTCTTTAGGCTTTTTCCATCTACATAATATTGGGGTTTTCTTCTTTGTTTTCCTCCCCTTACAAATCTCGTGTCTCTTTCTTGGATCTTGGTGTGCATGCTCTTCATTTGGGTTTCATTAATGGTAACATTTACTTTTAAAATAATAGCTCTTGATTAGTTTATTTCTAATTTTCCATGTTATTCTTTGATGGTACCATAGCTTAAAGAATAGATTATTGTAAATTTGTATTTGAATATAATGAATAGAGAAACACACACACACACACACACACACACACACACACACACAAAAAGTTGTGGAAAGGGGTAAGGAGATTATTTGTTAATTATTGTTTGATTTGCTTAAAGAGTGTTGATTTCCTTAACCCTACTTTACATTTAATTGAATTTGATTGATTGTATATTGTAATTGTGATTAGGAAGAAGATAAGATGTTCCTCTTCTATTCCCAAATGCACAAATGGAAGATCCAAGTTGATCAACCCAAAGGAAGGGCTAATTCCCAAATGAATCAACTATTTGGAAAAGAGAATAACAAGAAGGATATCTTAAATTCTGTTAATTATTAAGTAAATATGATATATGACAGTA
Organism: Thuja plicata; assembly: GCA_018584345.1. Taxonomy (NCBI): domain Eukaryota; kingdom Viridiplantae; phylum Streptophyta; class Pinopsida; order Cupressales; family Cupressaceae; genus Thuja; species Thuja plicata. The sequence goes on along the minus strand of MU228389.1, from coordinate 264,568 downwards.
ATTGAAGAAATAGGAGAAATGTACTAACCTTAAAGAATTGCAGATCAAAGAATGTTGTTTTTTGAGGTCTGTAGATTGTTTCTGGAAAAACTAAAGTATGATCCGGAACCAGAATGCAGAGACGAACAAAACCCAGAAATCTCTTTCCGTTCCGATGTTGTCTTATGAAAAAAGTTGACCTTGACCCACAAATGTCAACCCTGACCCAATAATGTCGACCTTGACCTTCACAGGTCCGACAGAAAATCTGTTTGCGAAGTCTGACAGAAAGCTGAAAAGGGTATCCAAATCTGGTCTCAAATCCACAGTCCCGAACCTGTACCTGCAAGAAAAAGAGGATTGTTTGTTGGGGAGGAGGGGTTTGCCTTAGTCAAATCCTGATTTAGGAATTAACCTTGAAATCAATAAAGTGTAGAATGCTAGCAAGTAGTAGAATTGAATTTAACAATGAAGCTATGATATTGAATTGATATGCAATTGAAATTCAAATGTATGCGAGTAAGTATGAAAGCATGGGCTTTAGAAACCATAAACCTCCATGATTGTATGCTTGAAATCCACTTTGAAGAGATGATGAAAGAGTCTTGAGGATGCACAAAGGATTTTGAAGGAAGATCACACCACCATGATGGCTAGATCTAGGG
>MU228389.1:243847-259133 GCA_018584345.1 Thuja plicata | reverse complement strand
TATATATATATATATATATATATATGGAACTGAAACAAAGAGGTTAGATTTTTTTTAAATCTGCAAACAAAACTAGTGAGTAAATTGAAATCTCTCTAAATAGTCGTCCAATGGTTCGAATTCCTTCTCGATCATCCTAAAGATGTCCTTTTTCCTTGAGTCTCCACCTCTTTAGTAATCTTGATACTTTTACAAAAAAAAATCTTTCATTGCTACCCAGCTACTAATAGCATTCCTGCCAAGGACCATGAACCACCTCAAAGCAACATCTTTCAAAGTGGCTAAAAAGAGCTTTCAATTGATGCACAACTATTGTATAGTCATAGCTTCAACAGAGTACATCAAATTCAACTACAAAAGTATTAGGATCCTTTGTAACTAAGCCATACAAATTGGGCAAAGCAGATGGAGGTATGTTCTTCAAAGTAGCAACTCACTTTTGGTCTGATATGGGAAACTCAAAACTAACAAGATTTGTGAGATTCTCAACCTCTTCATCAACCATGTTATCTGCATGAGGAGGACGCTGAAAAGGATCCTCTTATTCAGGGTCGTAGAAAAGGTCCCCTTGCTATGCCGTCGTGTCTCCTTCTTTTGGCTCTCTTAGCAGACTGAATGAATCTTCTTGATCAATGTTCATAGCCACAATGTCTTGTATCAGAATAGAGGGAAGGAATCTTCCTAATGCATCTCTTCTCCACTGCATGCCATATGCAATTGAGCATATAATTGTCCCCTGGACTTGTTAGTAGAGTGTGTTTAACTGAAAGTTATGCTAGTTAAAGTCTAAATGTTGAAAAGATAAGATTTATGCTATGCAAATAAATAACAAGAAAATAAACTACACTAGAAATTCTATGCCTTGGTACCATCCTCGACAATGACACCAAAAATTACTAGTTTTTATCAAAGATGATTATTATGTGTAGATAACCCAATACACTCTCCTAATGAAGCAACTAATCTTTAATTAGTAATTTTTCATCTTAATAGAAGCTCATTTAATTATTGACCAAGGATTTGTCTTCTTGGATGACACCTACACTATATATGCAACAAATTCAATCTATCATCTATCTAAAACACAAAATTGAAATGAAAATAGAGTACATTAAAGAAATCTAACATCAATTCCTATTTATGCAATTTTGGTTGTGGGTGAGATAGTGTGGCGGCTTCTAACAGATCAATTTATACAAAAATCTAACTGAAAGTAACTACTTAACAAGAAACCACTACAAGAATATTATAATAAACTAATATTCACTATGTTAACCATGCAACCAACTAATTAACTAACTTAACCGTGCATTACATTAAATATACAACTAGCGGAAATGAACTACACTAATTTAACATCTCTGTAAATATAAATAAAATACAACTAGCTACTCTAAATCTAACAAAGAGTCATGTCACACTAAGTGGCCCTTGATTTAGGATTCACAACCCTAGATCAACACAACACTTGCTTAACTGAAAGTCCCCATCCACTTTTATTCATTATAATTGAAATTACAATAACAATAAACCATGACACCAACAAAAATCTAGCACAAACTCTATTACTATATTCTATGTTCAACTAACTATTGCTCATAGGAATCTTCAGAGAAAGAATAACAAAAGCTTTAAAAGATTTATTTACATATGTTATTTCTCAGAAGAGATAAACTTATTCTAAAACAAAAAAAAAAAATATTAAACAAAACTATAAACATGAAATGTTGAATTAAATTCAACATGCATCATGGAACGTGCAGCTATGTAGGAATATAAGTCTGAACTTGAATCGTGTGTGCAAGTAGCGGATTCAAGAGCATCGTGCTTTATGAAGGTTCATTGATTATGGATTTTGACTGCGTCCTCCATTATGACAATAACATTTGGTCACCTCTTGAAGCTCAAATTTTCATGCTCCAAAGTTGCAAGTTAATTCAAACAAATGGGAGATATAAAATCATATCAAATTATCTCGAAACATCACATAAATTAGAATTGATTACTACTTCATACATGGTTATAACTATAATATATATCATTATATTATGGATATAAGTACCATGACATATTCATCATAACATGTCTAAGTATCACCAAGTCTTTAGGAAAGTCCGATAAAACACCACGAAACTAATTCCAAAATACCCAAAAAGAACACTAATCAATGGACTCATCACTGGGAAGATAGTTCTTGATGAACAACGACCACTATTGTGTGAATTTAGATATTTCATCCAGATTTTTAGCTTCTCTTCTAGACTTGGGCAGGACAAAGTTGGATGCATTACTGCTAGCGAGAGAGATTTTCATGCCAAATATTCTATTAGATTACATAGATATAGTAGTGTGAGTATAGATTGGTGTGGGCATATCATGACCAAAAGACGTATTGAAGTTGCTGATACCTGGAGTAGTGGTTACATACTAGCCATTTGTAAGGAAACTTACAATCATACAATGAAATTTTCACGCGAAATCAACCAAATAAGTACTCAAAATCTATATGCAAGAGAATAGACAACATACCCACAAAATTGTGACAAGATATACCCTGGGAAAACCCCCATGAAAAAAAAAACCCAAAATCCAAAAGTATCCATCATCCATGTATTATTCAACATTACAATACATCCATGAAAGCCTTCAAAGTCCTAGCCATAAGCAAGCACTTTGTGTGAACAAGCAAACGACCACACATCTCATGCCATGCTTCCAACGTCCACAAATGCAAAACCTAGCTAACCTAAACAAATACCCTTGCAGTTTCTTTTATAGAAACAAGCTCCCACAAAACCACCATGTGATATTACATAAACCATGTGCTACCTAATCCCTTAACCCAACTTCAATATTGAGAACTTTATTTAATTTATTTATTTCCCTGATATTAAATAATTACATCAAATATTATATTATAATATTGTAATACAACATCAAGTGGCTCCAACAATACTCCAAAGGAATCACTACATGTTGCATGTCCATTTAGGTTCTCATAGGTGTAACATTTACATAATAAAATAAAATATTACAATAATATGCATTATTATGCAAGGCGTACAACATGCATTTTCCCAACACCATTCACACTTAACATGGATGACAGGGAGCTCGATCGTCACCATTATTGGGCAATAGTGGGATGTGACTTCCTGGGGAAAATAAAAGTCATTGACAAAGTGGAGAATTTGGAGTGAATTTTCCAGTTTACGAATACTATGGTGGATGAAGACATTCAAATGCGAATAAGGGTAAATGAAATAAGGTTTCTTATTGGTTGCTTCTTTTTTGTATGGTTTCAATGGCTCCTATATTTTCCACATGCGAATACACAAGTCTTTTTGTAACAATGGTTGATAATTTTGTATTCTATAGCTATTAGGGTTTGTGGCAAAGTTTTGTTATTTATCTCTACATATTTTGACAACAACCATCCAATGTGACCAGGATATAATTAACACTGTAATTATACTTTTTGATTAATATAAATTTCCTCTTTGGAAATTTGTCGAGTTAAAAAAAAAACTAAAATATACGGAAAACTAATGAAGTTGTCAAAAATGAAGGGAAAATGTGTAGGTTGAGGTAGATTAATTATAATTTGAGCAATATACTTGTAGATCCACTCCAATATTGATGCCAATGATACAAATAATTATATACAAATGTCAACAAAGATCAATTGGATGATCTAATCAAGTAAAAAGTTGCAAAATAAGGAGCAGGACACAAGATAATTGCAAATTATCTCAAGATAAAGCTAAATCTATTGGAAATATTGTTGGTTGACAAAAATATTATATGGCTTTACACAACAAATTGCAAAGATAAAATTCACCGAAGTGTACATATTTATGTTGGATATGCACAAGCTAAGTTAAATTTGCAACCTTCAAACTTCAATTTGCATCTCTTGTTCAAATCTGAGAATTAATAATGGATGAAGAATCTGATAAACACTGATCTAATTGCGCCCAAGAACAATTGCATGCAAAATACCTGTTACAGGAAAGAAGAAAAAGAAGGAAAAAACTGAAGAACTCAGAAGCTTAGAGAAACTCAAAAGAGTAGAGCAAAAATGTATTATGAATTAATGAACAATAATTACAAAGTTCAACCTTAAAAGGTGAACAAAACCCTAAAAAGAAAAAAGCTAGGTTGCACATTAATAATTAATAAAAGAATTAATTATTAATTCACCTGAGAGAAAGCTTAAGCACTAAAGAGTAATGACAACTTAACTAATTAAATCAAAATGATTTAATCAATAAGTCTAAAGGGAAATTACTCTAACACCTCCCCTTAAGTGAAGCTCAGGAGGTAAGCTAACCTAGCACAACTATGAAAGGAGGAAATGGGTCCCAACAACAAGGCCTGATCAGGTACCCAAGTACAACAAAATCTCTGTAAAGAGGAGAAAACCCAGAGGGGAAAAACCCCTCTCCAAAAAGAGATGAAGCCTAGTGAAGAACTGAAGAAGCCTCCAAACTAGAGAATGTCTCAGAAAATAGGAACAAAGAAAGAACATGTAGAACACCTCTGAAGCATGAAGCTGCAAACACTGTCGAAAAATAATTGCTGGAACCTCCACTATAATAGAACATGATCAGGTAGATAAGACTGTAAACAAAGCTTGAAGAGCTGATCAATCGAAGATGGAAGAATGCCTCCAAAACAGGAATGAAAGAAGAGTGTCCATATGGTAAATGATCCATCTCACCGAAATGCATATGTACCAACCACTACACCCGCCTAGTACATAGGAACAAATACTAAATACATAGATCACTCCATCGAACCAAGGAAACATTAGAACCAACAGGAGATACCCCCCATAATGCTGAGCAATAAGAGGTATGACAGGTACACTGAAACACACTGCCAAGAAATACTGCGTCATGAAGAATGTACAAACACATATAAAGGATGGTGTCGTGGAAGGATCTCTCACTTGACACATCATGAGACTAATGTCGTTGAAGGAACACTCACTTGACAAAGGTAGATGAAAAACAAAGGCAAACATCAAAACCCCCCATGACACTTTATAATGTAGTGTGAGTACAATCAAATCCCATGCATGCATCAGATGACACTTTATCTCAACGCATTTGCAAAAAATGCTATAGAAAAAAGTGTACAAAATTCAGAAGAGGAAACGATCCCAGGACTTGAAACATCCAAGATATCTACCAAAATGCCATAAAGAAAAAAACTGAATACATAGACATATGGAGCAGAATCTGGGTGTGATACCCATAGAAGAAGAAAGAGAAGGGAAGTAGCTTTCCGATGCCATGTGGAAGTCAAAAAAAGGATTCTGGAGGAGAGAGATATAGTGACCAGAGCGCAAAATGGAACCCTGACTTTGACTGGAAAAAACCCCTGCAAGACAACAAAATAAGATAACCAAACTGGAAAAATCAAATCGGCCTCGGAACCAGCTTTCTGTCGATATCTCGTTTTGCGAAAATACCTTCGTTTGCTCAAGTTATGAGCGAAAAACCACCAGTGGGTCAAAAACCCAACGATCCGGAAGAACCTCAACCAAAAATGGCGGAGCACGGTTAAACTGGCGAAAAACCTCCAAAAAAGGACTGCCTCCAGGGTTCCCACCAAAATGGTAGAAAAAAATATTATTTTTTTAATAAAAATAATAATAAAAACAACAATTATTTTTTTTAAGAAAAAACAATTAAAAAATAGAAATTAATTTTTTTTGAAAAAAAACAGGCATGCTTTTTTTAAAATAAAAAAATATTAAAAAATAATTCATTTATTTATTTTTAATTTAAAAAAAATATTAAAAAAACCAATTTTATATTTTTTATGAAAAAAATATTAAAAAAACCAGGCGAGCTCCGAGCTCGGCTCGCAGAGCTGAGGGCTCGGTCCACTGAGCTGCGGGTGCAGGTCCCCAAAAAATTTTTTTACTTGGACGAAACCGCCTCGATTTGTGTGCCCAAAAAAATGGGCATAAGCAATTTTTTTTGCCTCAGAATGCAACTTCGGCCAATATAGTCATGCCTTATATGGAAATAGGGGTTTTTGGGCCTTCTGAGCGCGATGGTGAGGTCTGTTTGGGCCCAAAATGTTCTAAAAAAATTTCACTCACAAATTGAAGACAAAAAACCTCAATAAAGTTGATATTTTCTCCTTCGAAACACACTTCAAATACTTCAGAACATGTAGCAACAAAGGGGTTCTGATACCATGAAGGATCTGATAAACACTGATCCGATTGCGCCCAAGAACAACTGCATGCAAAATACCTGTTACAGGAAAGAAGCAAAATAAGGAAAAAACTGAAGAACTCAGAAGCTTAGAGAAAATCAAAAGAGTAGAGCAAAAATGTATTCTGAATTAATGAACAATAATTACAAATTTCAACCTTAAAAGGTGAACAAAACCCTAAAAGGAAAAAAGCTAGGTTGCACATTAATAATTAATAAAAAAATTAATAATTAATGCACCTAAGAGAAAGCTTAAGCACTAAAAATTAATGACAACTTAGCTAATTAAATCAACACGATTTAATCAATAAGTCTAAAGGGAAATTACTCTAAAAGATAAAACCTTATAAAGGTGATCAAAACTTTAAAAGGGGAAAACCTAGGTTGTATGATTTTAATTAATAAAAGAATTAATTATTATATGCCTAAAGTTTAGCTTAAGTAAACTAGAGATAATAAGTGACTTAATAATTAAATCAAAATGATTTAATTAATAAGTGAAATAACTTATTACTCTAACACCCCCTTAAGATAAACTTAGGGAGTAGCTAAAACCTATAAACAACTACTGAAAGCAAGAAATGGGTCTCGACAACATGGTCTGATCAGGTACTGAAGTACAAAAATCTTTGTAAAGAAGAGAAAACCCAGTATGAATTTTTTTTTCTGAAAAGAGACGAATCCTAGTGAAGGGCTGAAGAAGACTCCAAACTAGATAATGTCCCAGTAAATAAGAACAAATGATGAACATGAAGAACACCACTAAAACATGAAACTGCAAACACCGTCGAAGAATAACTGCTGGAACCTCCACTGTAATAGAACATGATCACGTAGAGAAGACTGTAATTTGCATGAGTGCCCTTAAGTGACACTACTCGAATCAAGATGACAAATAAAGGAAAACATCGGAACTCGAAGATGCAGATGACAAAAAATACCAAAGTATGAAGAGTTGATCAAAAGATGGAAGGATGCCTCCAAAATATGAATGAAAGAGTGTCAATATGGTAAATGATCCATCTCACCGAAATACATAGGTACTCAGCCACTGCATCCGCCTAGTACATAGGAACAAATATTGAATACATAGCTCACTCCATTGAACCGAGGAAGCATTAGAACTAATAGGAGATACCCCCATAATGCTGAGAAGGGAGATGCATGATAGGTATACTGAACCAAACTGCCAAGAACAACTGCATGTTGAAGAACTAGAAACATGGAAAGTGCAGAAGAAAGTACAAACACATATAAAGGATGGTGTCGTGGAAGGATTACTCTCTTGACACACATCATGAGACTAATGTCGTGGAATGAATACTCATTTGACAAAGTTAGATCAAACCCCCCATGAAACTTTATAATGTCTAGTGCGAGTACAAACAGACACAAAATGTGCAAGATCTGAAGCATGCAACAAATGGCTCTTTATCTCAATGTGTTTGCAAAAAAGAAATGCTACAACAATAGATGAATACAATGCTCAGGAATGACAGAAAGTTATAGAAACATAAGTAACAACTAAAAATGAGTCATCCCATGCAAGGAAAACGATCCTAGTACCTAAAACATCCAAGATATTCACCAGATTGCAAAAAAAAAAATTGAATAAAATGTACCTAGAGAAGACTTTGGAAATGAGACCCATAAAAAAAGAAAGAGCACAAAACCAACTTTCCAACGATGTGTGGAAGTCGAAAAATGAAGTCCAGATGAGCAAGATATGGCTCCCGGAGTGCAAAAAAGAACCCTGACTTTGATTGGCAAAAAATATTGCAAAACGATAAAATCAAAAAACCAAACTTGCAAAATCAGATCGGGCTCGGAACGAGCTTTCCAATGATATCTCATTTGCCCAAAAATGCCTTTGTTTTCTCAAGACACGAGCAAAAAATCAAAGATGGCTCCAAAACAAGAACTCCAAGTGATCTCTGCTAAATCTGGCGGAGCTCCACTAAATTTGGCGATGCCTCTAAATATGGCAGGATTGCCAAAATTTTGGCCAAATTTGGCGAAGTGACCAATAAAAAATAAATAAATGTATTAAATATATAAAATTATTTTTTGCCACCTCGAAAAATGTGCCCAGGAAAAGGGTCGTACATGCAATTTTTTTTTGCCGTAGAATGCAATTGTGTCCAAATTCGACGTGCCTTATATGAAAATAGGGGTTTTGGGGCCTTTTGAGTGCAAGCGTGAGGTTCATTTGAGACCAAAGTGCTCCAAAAGCAAAATCTCCCAAGATCCACAAAAATCTGAAATAGAAAACCTCGTAAAAAACACAAATCTAAAGAACAAGGCCAAATCTCTCATGAAGAGAACATGTACACGAAGATCTGAAGCTCTGATACCATATTGGAGTTGATGAAAACTCAACCCTATAGCTCCCATGAATCACCTACATGCAAACTTGTCATAGAAAGAGAGAAGCAAAAGCTATGTAGGCCAGAAATAACAGATCGATGAAAGAGGAAATATATTGTGTAAACAATGGAAAGAAAACCCTCAATACACTAACATTCTCAAATAATTAAATATTACAAAGAGATCAAACCTTATAAAGGTGATCAAAACCCTAAAAGGGAAGAACCTAGGTTCCATGATAATAATTAATAAAAGAATTAATTATTATATGCCTAAAGTTTAGCTTAAGTAAACTAGAGATAACAAGTGACTTAATTAATAAGTGAAATAACTTATTACTTTAACAATTTGTTGGTCTCTAATTCTACCTTTGCCAGTTTTGGCATGAGCTTGCCAAGATTTGTTTATGGGTCTGTGCTTGGAGGTGTTGTTGTTGTTGTTGTGTCTTTGATTGTGGCTGGAGTTGACCAAGGGGGAACACCCCCTTAATTTATTTGTGTCGTCTTGCTAGCATCCTCTTTAGGGCACCCTTATTTTGCATGGGCCCCGATATCCCTATCTGTGATGGGGGTTAGCTCGAGGGACGAAGGTGAGATGGCCCTTGTTGGTGATGGGTTCTCTTTGACTTCTTTTGACCCCTACTAGAGATGGTGGGGTGGGGGTGCTTGTGGCTCTTCCCTCAATGTCCTTTTTGGGTGCTGCTTTGTTGTAGATGGTTGTTTTTCAGGCTCTTGTTCGTGGTTGGGATATGTAGATCAACCCTCACCTCACTCATTGGTTTGATTATGTTGGGTCTTTTGTTGCTTTCTTCTTTATTTGAAGTGTTGGAAGTCTCATTGAGGTGATTGGTACTTCTTTGGGTACTTTGTCTTGGGGTTTTTGGTTAGTTGGGTCTTCCCTTCAAGCTAAAAGTTTTTGAAGTAGAATTTTTTAGTGCTTGTTGGGATCTCTTTTGGCCTTTTGTTTTAGATCTTTTGAGCTAGTGGAGATCATGTGTTTGTGGTGACTAGAGGTGTGGTAAGTCGCGACGGTGACATATTCTACATGGCGCCTGTTGGGCCCTACAAGGGGCTCCTGGTGAATGCTGAAGATGGGGTCTTGTATCCCCATGCTGATGGGATTTATCCCTTGTGGAATGATTAGATCTAGACTTCTGGCTTTGGTGGAGGCATTATTTCTGTGTATGCTGGAAACCTACCTGTTGGGAGCACGCTCAGACATGCAAACGTTAGAAAATATAAATCATTTAAACTACACTAACATGTCTAACAAAGCATACTTTAAAACAACAATGGCTTCCACCATAAACTCCGATGAGCTGAACAAGGGCACCCAAGCTTTGTTGATTTGCTCTTAGAGATGTTATGTGGGTGTGCTCTCCCAACACAATATTTAAATCCCACTATTTGATTAATAATGCAACTAAAAGAATGAAGAACTCAAGAGCAAGTATCAAGAACTTGTCTCAAGTCTTCATCAAGCATGATAATGCAAGGCTAATACTAAAATGATATGCAAGATCAAATAAAAACTAGAAACTAGATTCATTCACCATTATGCCTAAGATGTGATTTCTAGATTATCTAAAGCATGAACATGAAAAACACTCTTAAAATTCTAGCACTAAATTAGCATGATAACAATGCATAAAAATGGAGATGCTTTGCTCTTGAGAAAGACCTCTATTTATAGAGTTTTTGGAGAGAGAGGGTTTGGATAAGGGGGAGCTCATGTGGCATCCACATAGGTGCCACATGAGGGACACATAAGCCATGCAAGAGGCCCACTTTGCTCACACATGTGTGAGCAACTTTGGATGTGATGGGTCAAAGTGTACTTAAAGTACACATGTGAGAGATTTTGTAAGAAGGTGTAAGAGGGTGTAAGAGTTTTGGGCCAATGAGACATTTTTGGAAAGTGTAAGAATGTGTCATCATAAGTGTAAGAAAACTTGTTGGCACCAAATAAGGATTATTTGGAAAAAGTCAATTTTTGGAAATTTGCTCACACATGTGTGAGCAAATAATTAGGACTAATTGTTGTAGGAATCAAGAAATTAGCTTAATTAACCTTAATTAATAAATAGGTTTATTTGGTGAGAGTGATGTGAGGTAGGGTGGGATCTAGGCTCAAATTAGCTTAATCCAAATTAATTTAGATTAATTGTGGTTTAGTAGAATTTAAGTTATGTGAAGGAATAAATAAATTAAAAATTTATTTAAAGGGAATTAATGAGGGATAATGTATTAAATAAGATTTAATATATTAAACTGGATAGTATTTAAATTAAATTTAAATACTTAGGAGAATGAATCATAATTAATTAAATAAATTTAATTAAATAGATAGAAGAATATAAAAAATATAATTAATTAAAATCAACTATAATGTTATGGGAATATTAATTAAATTAATATAAGGACGATTTTGGACGTCTACATTTTGCCCCTTTTTGATGCATTGTCGAAAGCGACATTGCGTCAAAGAAAAGAAAATAAGATGCCCCAGAGGATTTTGAAAACCTACGGCAGCGAGAGCGGAGGAGGGTGCCCCCTCGAGAAAATAATAGGAAAAAATAAAATTTTTTAATAAAATTTTCTCGAAAAGGCAAGAAAAAGGGGAGAGTAGGCCAATTGCATGACATGTCCAGGAAAAATGGAGGGGAAACGGGGATCAGAACAGAAAAAGAGGAGACCGACGGAAGAAATAGGTCCCAAAGGGCTATAAATAGTCCACTGGGGCCCATAGACAAGTCACTTTCACCCACAAAGAGCAAAAGAGAGAAGAAGAAGAGAGCCATGGCAGCACAGCGAGAGCGAGCACAGCTTGGAGAGCTCGTCCGGGTGTACCAGCAGTCGGCAAACGCAGGACCACCAGTGAGTAGTCGAGCACCTACCTTTGCTTTAAGATTTTTAATGTTTTTCAATCATTTTTAGGCGCAATAAATGCTTGTAAAAGGGCGCGCAGCGCAGACGACGATCGCCTGTATGTCGTCTACGCAGACGGCGGTCGACAGACCACCATCTTCGCAGACGACCGACAGGCGATGGTCGTCTGCGCAGATGGAGTTTTTCCCGAACTCCGACTGCGATGGGGGGAAGAGGAAAACAACGCAGCGGAGACGACGGTTTTCAATACCGCCGTCCGCGCGGCAAAAAGGGCGGCGGCCTAAACTGCCGTCTCCGCAGACTAGCGTCTGCGAAGATCCGCCGTCTCCGCAGACTGACGACTGCGAAAGTTCGCCGTCTGCGAGGGTCAACCACCGGCTGCGCGGATTGACCCATAAACAGAAGAAAATAGAAGAGGGAGAGGAAATACAAGGGTCTGGGAGCATTTTTCGGTGCCCTGAACAAGCCTGGGACATGTTTCAATGCCCCAGCATGCTATCTGATTGCTGACTGCAGGAGGAGACGATCACATTCTGGGCGAGGGAATGTTATCCGGTGACGATGGCGCTAGAGTAGCATCTGACGGCGGCTGAGTGGGGAGTGGTTACACTTTGTGGTTTGGAGCATGTGCGACATTGGCCACATCTTTGAGCGCATAATGCGCTCATGTCTACGCTGATAGAGAGGTGGCACAGCACCACCTCCAGCTTTCACTTCCCGACAGGGGAAGCGACAATCACCCTCCATGGTGTATGGAAGATCTACAAAGTGCCCATTCAGGGGGTCATACCCGAGTAATGCATGGAGGGGTCACAGCCATACATGGAGATGGCTATGAGGCAGAGATATGTGGATCTGCCGATTACACGACAGTGGATGTCTTGGGCGGAGGCGATGGCTATGGAGCCACGGCCACAGCGGCTAGCACTATACCTAGCGGGGTTGATAGGGGGACGTCTCATGCCTGATCATGCAGGCAAGGGATTCCCGATTGGCTAGGCACGAGTATTGAGTAGCATGGTCGAGGATGGCGACCAATACTGCTGGGGATATGTCATCCTCGGGCAATTGTATTATGATTTACACATGTGTGCTTACCGTAGAGGGAGAGCACTAGGGCCGGGATGTACACTGCTATTAGTATGGGCCTGGGAGCATATAGCGGTCACACGACCGATCAGACACCAGGAGACCTGGGCGGCTTATGAGCCTTTTGTCTACCGATATAGGCCACCCATCAGTTATGAGGCCACAGATTCAGTAGGATACTAGAGGCGACGGTTGGATGAGATGGGAGCGATCACATGGGCTCCGTATGCAGGATGTGAGGCCTGGGGCCATGAGGCCCCACAACAGGGGGTATATGCAGAGGACGGGTTTTATGACTCGTACTACATGAGGTTTGTACAGACGGACTGCTGGCTATTCGGGAGGACAGCATATATGATCTCACGCTACATGCCATCCAGGGTGCGGAGACAGAGGGGACAGGTGCAGGAGGCCATACCAGACGGGTTCCCACATCCATTGGTGACCCGCGAGGTGGGCATTGTATGGGGGATGGGGGCAGATCCTCGGATAGCACGAGGATCTTTTATGGGCATGATTAAGGTGCCCTGGATTAGAGCACGGGAGTCACTGTTGGATGCAGGTGTAGTGCCAACATATGCACAGTGGTGGGCGGCGCACAGGCCGGTCAGATTGACAGTGCCAGGGGTCGTACAGCCAGACGAGCAGTCGGGGCCCGGAGGGGATGGACAGGGACAGGGAGACGGAGGAGATGATGACGGGGGAGATGTAGGGTCTAGGAGGAGAGTCCAGCCCAGTGTGGGAGCACCACGACAGAGGGGACAGGTACAGATACCAGTAGGTGGACAGCCACCTATCATACCCGGTGCGCAAGGATAGGACCCAATAACACCACCACAGGGGCCACCACAGGGACCACCACCGCAGGGTCCACCACCACAGGGACCACCACTGCAGGGTCCACCACCACAGGGACCGCCACAAGGACAGGGACACCAGCGGGCTTTGTATCCCAGGAGACATACGATACTGTCGTAGCAGAGCGAGATAGCCTGCAGATAGAGCTGGGGAGAGTTCAAGGGTTGTTGGCGACGGCACAGGCTACAGCTAGCAGCCTACAGGCAGAGGTGACCCGGGTTCAGGGAGAGCTGGCCTCAGAGACAGCTCGAGGGGACACTACACAGCGGGCACTGGACATTTTACAGGCTCGGGTGGACAGTGGAGAGTTCGCCATCCTCAAGGAGCATGGGGATTGGGAGGAGGAGCGGGCAGGGATGGCAGCACAGATAGCAGCTCTGACAGCAGAGCGAGATGTAGCACGTAGACGTGTTGAGGACTACAGGGCAGACCGCGATATAGCACGGCTGACAGGCACGACGGCAGGGGTGGGGCAGATGATGACCGATGCTATGGCCGCTCAGAGAGAGGCAGGTCGCAGGGGCCGAGAGGCCGGATATTACATGGGTTTATATTATGGAGCGGTGCTAGAGGGGGCCTGGGCGCCGATATACTCTGAGAGGTCACAGTCAGCCAGTACAGAGTGAGCATCTCAGGGATCAGTGGGGTTACCGCCACGTCCCAGCAGTGGAGCAGGACCATCACAACCACCGCCATGATTCTGCTCAGATTTTTGGATACACATTTTTGACATTTTTGACACGTGATGTACGATGGCATTTTTGAGATATATACATGGACTTTATTTTGGACTATGGGACTCTTATGTTTATGCATCTTTGATGATTTTACATGCTTATGTATGGATGTACTTATGATGTTTACTTTTATCGTATATGATGCTTATGACTGACATGCAGGATGAGATGAACATATGTTATGCATAATGAGACTGACAAATTTGTGATGCAGGGATGAGATGCAGATTTATTATGATATGTTAATGCTTATATGTTGACATGTATGGATGATGTTGTAAATGTTTTATATGATGTTTGATGAATGCTAAAATGTTATAAATGTGATGGATGCAACTTAATGGAATGCAAATGCAAATGGTTTTTAATGAAAATGCAAGGTAGATGATGTAATAAATACTATATGAATAATGTAAGCTATAATGGTTAATAAATGATAATGCAATGTTGTAATGATTAATGATTAATGAATGTAATGGATCAAATGTGAGTCAAATGATTAAGGACTAATGAATAATGATTAATGAAAAATGAATGATGTTATAAATAACGATTAATGGAATTAATGATTAATGGACTAATGGAATGAGCAATGCAAAAGATAATATAAAATGTATAACAATGCAAATGATTACTGACTAATGATCAATGTGATGACGAATGAAACTAATGAATAATGCAAATAATTAATGACTATTTACCAATGAGATGAACAATGACTAATGAAATGAATGGATAATGACAAATGAAATAATGAATGCAAGAGATAATGACTAATGAATGCAATGGATGCAAGACTAATGAAGACACTATTTTTGTGTGTCGCAATAAATCTGATAAAATCACTTAGATGACTGGACAGGGGAATAAATAGAAACTTTTGCCAAGAGCAAAACCCTAATGCAATGTGACCTAACTACTTATGCAAAGACTAACTATATGATAGTGGGATTAATACCGTGTTAATGTTGGAGAGCACACCCCAGTTTGATATTGCAAAAGGAGTTATGCACCATGTGCTAGGAAACACAAGTGACATGGTTCCTTTGCGTGGACTAGACTCTCAAACAAATAGATTGTTAGGAACAAGAATGTGAGATATCAGATATGA
>MU228389.1:191528-235627 GCA_018584345.1 Thuja plicata | reverse complement strand
TACACAAATACACATATACACACATTTGTGTATATATACATATTTACACACATACACACATATGTGTGTGTATATACATACACACATGTGTATGTATATATACACATGTATATATACATATGTATATGTGTATATACATACACATGTGTGTAGATATGTTGTGTATATATATACATATGTATATGTGTATATACATACACATGTGTGTAGATATGTGTATATATGCACACACATATGTATATATACACATGTGTGTATGTATATACACATATATGTGTGTATATGTATAAATATGTATATATACATAAATATGTGTATATGTGTATTTGTGTAGACACACACATGTGTATGTGTGTATATACACACATGTGTGTATATATATACATGTGTGCATATATACACACATACACATTGTATTCAAAAAAATTAAGAAATAAACAAATTATTTATGCATCTTCTCAGTCATCTTTGGGTGAACCAAATGGGTCCAGCCCATATTCTGGAAAACATTTCTAGAATATGTTTCTTCCAAAATTGACCATATCCAGCATTTGGTATACCCCTATTGTAAAAAATTCAATCTAGTGATTTCATCCTTCAAAGTTCATTGACAATCAATGAATTAAACAATCGTTGTTTGTTTAAAAAAAGATTCTTCGATAAAAAATTTAAATCACTTTAGTAATATAACCATCTTTCGAAACCTTTTGTCTCATACCTTACTTTATAATCTGTTTTTTTCCGCCCGAGAAACTTCTTTTGGATTTAGGTATATAAAGCTCGGCCTTTTCGGACCCTCGTCGCAAGGGTTCCATTCTCTGTTGCGCTAATAAATTCCTCAAGTCTCTCGAGCTTTTCTTTCGATCAGACAGCGTTTGTTCGGATTAACAAAGTGCGGTTAAATCTTTTTAAAGGTCAGTTCTGTGCTGCACAATTCAGTGCATTTTTGGAAATGTTGCCTTGATTTTTCAATTTTCTTTTTCTGTAAGTGTCTAGAAAGCGTTGGCACAGGTGTGTTAAAATTGTTACAGTCAATACATGTTTGAATTTATGATGTGGTAATCTTAAAAGGCTTTCGGAGTTTTTTTTCAAAATGAGCTTTTCGTCTAGGGTTTGCGCTTGATTTGGGAAAATGTTTCAGTTGGCTGAATGCAATAGAGTCATTTATTTAGTAGGCTTAGAGTTAGTTCTCGCAATGGTTTTTGTAGGCTTTATTTCTGTTCAGGTTTCATTTTTGAAGCGAGTTATGTTTTTGATGGTATTCACCCTATTTTTGATGGATTTTATGGTCTTCTTGGTAGGTTTTGACGCCCACATTTTTTTGGTTTATTTTTATTATTTCACCGGTTCTAATGGTGCATAGTTTTCTTTGGACCTCTGTGTTTTTGTTTATTTCCCACATGGAACATTTTAATTAAATATTATTTCAACCCCTCCGTCCATCTTTGACTTATTTATTAAGATTTCCGTTTTTGAGTTGCTGAGGCACATGGCTCAAAACTTGCCCGTGCTTAATGTAACAGTTCACAGGAAAGCGTATGATCCTTAGAAAATTCGGGTACATGGATGAGAAGCTTACATATTTTCGGTTGCAATATCTATATACAATAAAGCCTCATCCTTATTCATTCACTCCTTTATCTCATTCCAAATGACATTCTCTTACTCTGACTCCGAAATAAAACAATTTGTAATGGTAAATCCAGGTTAACAACATGGACAAAGAAACATTGAAAGAAAGAAGACTGCCAAACAGGACTGCCATGTTGAAACTTGGAAGTAATTTACAATAGTACCTTAGTATATTTAACACCACCCATGAACACCAACAAAAGGCTTTCATAGAGGCAATGGTGATCATAACTTAAACGATGAGCTAGTTCACAGAAAATCAGACAGCTAATTGGTTGATGAGCATGAATTTTAAAAGGCTGGGAGAAGAGAATGCCTATTTTGCACTTTGGAGGTGGTTGAGGCAGGATTACACTTCATTATATATTCCTCTGCCTATATTCACATCTGGGCCAATTAACATTATACCTCAGATTGATTCCACATCTTCCTGCTTTGAATAGACAAGACTTGCGAAATTTGTTAAGTTTGAACGTGTATTAATGATAGAAGGCTCCAATATAAACATCTGGGCCAAGTAAATTTATATCTTTGGGGGTTGTTTCAAATGTTCCCGCTTTGAAGAGACAAGACTTGTAGAATTGGAGAAATTCTAATGAAAATTAATGATAGTAGGTCCAGAGAGTAAACTTTTACATTAGGGGTTGATTCCACATCTTTCTACTTTGGAGAGGCAAGACATGTGAAATTGGAGAAGTTGTGATGGAAATTAATAGCAGAAGATCCAGTTTTTGAAGGGAACAATTGATCTACTTATTTTGTTTTACTCCTTTATGTACATTGTTTTTTTGTTATCTTACAACTTTGGCTTTGTGGTACAATAGACTGTAATGGTCTTGTGTATGTTTAAAATTGTTTCATTTTAGGTAAATTGTTTACATTTTTTGAACAAAGCTTATAAAATGCATGTAGGTGATATATTGATGCGTCTAATTGAAACATAACATTAGCGGTTGTGAAAATTGTCATGTTCCCCATTTGAAACCCTAAATGTGATATCACCATCCTTTTAATTTTGTGAAGTATATCGAAGGATGTTATTTGTCTATTTGTTATCTGTTGATTCCATATCAGCAATCATTATCAAGAGGAGACATTAATGTGAATATCCTTATTGTATTGCTAAAGGATCAATCATATATTGAATTGATCATACACCAGTGACAAGATTGATCAAATATGTCGACCCTCAAGAGAATTTGATTAACAATATCACCGTCCAAATGGAATGGCATCGCCGATATTAGTAAAAGCAACAAAGTCAATACTATTAATATTGTTGCATATCTAGATCAGTAGACAAATCCCCTTGGGACTTGTGGTTGTTCGTCTCATGCCCCACCATCTGGTATAGGTACACGCTTGGGGGAACATTCATTGAGGTTTAGCTAGGGGTATCACACATGCACACCCAATATGAGATTCACATGAAGGATTTTGTGCCTCAAAGACCCTAAATCGCACCCCAGACCCCCACTATGGTTTTTAAGAACACAAAACAAAGTTTGTGCTGCAGTAAGTGGAAAACTTCATGATATTCCAAATTAGCTGCCAAGGTAGTTGAATTCCATTGATACTTTTGTTTGTTGTGTTAATTCCATTTATACTTTTGTTTGCTGTTGTCTTTAACATTGATGATTTGAAAATGGACATTGAATTATCATGTATCAGATGCATTTTCATTATCTTATTTACTTTTTAATATTTTGTACAAATTGTGGTTGTTTTCATATTTAATATATTTAAATCTAAGTTGCGAAATCTGGTACACACACATTTATGTAGGTATAGTTTTACATTAAAATAAAATACTTACATTATAATTAAAACTTGCTATATTGATATTTTATAATGCTGTATAATGTATACAAGTTTTGAATTTATAATTTTATTGTATAATTATCAATATATAGCTTAATAAACAGTATACTAGTTTAACTTTTAAAACTATTTTTATAATTGTAAATTTAAAATATATTAAATCGGAAATTATCAAAAATAATCTGATTGCATATACAATTTTTTATTATAATATATAACAAACATAAATTAAACTATATTATATAATATATAACAATGAATATCATAATATTAATAATTAACTATTAAATTGGCTTGTTAATGGGCCAAAATGGGGTTAATCCATGTACATCAAGAAATAGCCCAACGGATTGGAGTGCCCTCGAAGAAGAAAGTGAACTTTGACGGTGTTTCCAAATGGAATTTGGGGCCTTCAAGTGCGGGGTGTGTAGCTAAGGATTGGAATGGTTGTTTGTTGGCTTGGAGTACTAAAAAATTGGCTCCAAGAACTAATAACATTGCAGAGGCAAAGACTGCTTTGCTCAAAGTCAAGTTATCAAAGCGACTCTCGATCCCACATGTGCATCTTGAAGGCGACTCTTATCATCACTAATGCAATTATTAGATGAAGGTCAGAGGATTGGTAGATTCATAAGGTGGTGAATTTAATTTCAAATGTGTTGACAACGTTCGAAAACTTCAAAATTTCCCACGTTATGAGAGAAGGTAATAAGGAGGCAGACAATTTATCCAATGTGGCTATTGAGTTGACTAATGACGTGGATGCTGTGGTCTTCTTGGACTTGAGAAAATACTACATTGGATTTATGAAATTTCAAGTTGGTACGTGCACCGAGTCTAGACTTAGTCTGTTATTAATTCTCTTTCAAAAGGAAGATGGTGCGTGGGAAATGGTATGTATTCGGCAGAGTCTTGATCATTTCTTCATTCATACGCCTTTGAAAGTGGTTTTGTGTTGTGGGCAACAATTAGTTGATACCTTTAGAGCAATGACAATGTGGGTGAATTTTTCCTTGTAGGCTTTAAAACCACTGATTGCCTTTTGGGGGAAGGTTTCATTAGATAGACTGAAGAACATCTTCTTGGAGGACGAGAGTTTTTACACAAGGCTACGATAGTGCTTGGTAATGATTATCTAATGTGGAAGGGCATTACAAAACTATTGTGGAGATAGCCTCTTTGTTTTTGGCTTGTGCTTGGAATTAGGCACGATAGTGAATGCACATTGATTGGTGTTTGAATGCATTAGGGAGGAATGGAAGGGCAACTTGGAGGATATCTTGGTCAGGGCTTAGACTAGTGTGGCTTTAGTTCCAAGGGTTGAAGATTGGCTTCAAGTGGGCGATGTCGATGCCCCTATTCACCCTTTCTTAATCTGGAATGCTTATGGTGACAGAGAACTGCGAAAGGTAGTGGTGGGCATTGGCTTGAGCGCCATCAAGGACTATTTGTGAATTTGAGAGGCTCGTGCACAAAGAGGGTGGTGGCCCCAGTACAAGAAAATCCTAAAAGGCAACAAGGTCGCACACTTGGCAACAAGAAAGTAAGGAGGATTAAAGCTGGTTCCACATCACAGGTAGCATAGTGGAGCGGGGGTGGCTATGACTTCCAGGTTTTGGTTTTTGATCGACCTTGTTTTGATGAGCTATTAAGCATTGAATATCCTTCCCAATCCTTGAATCGTAATGGTCTATCTGCAATTAGAGGTGCTGGGAGTGTCATCTTGTTCGCCTTCGGTCTCTTAGGCTAGTAGGGGACTTCTTGTCTAAGTGTTTTTTTTTGTTTTGTGGTTGTATGTTCATGATGGGCTAGTAGGTGCTCTTAGTTGGACATGATATATTCTGTAATCCTACTCTTTTGAACCTTAATATTATAAGTTTGGACATGATATATCTATAAGCCTACTCTTTTGAACCTTAATAAAATATTTTTAGTTTATTCATAAAAAAAATAAATTAACTATTAAACTATTGGCAACATGTATAATATATATGAGTAGATATTAACAATTTATTATTTTAAATTAAATTGTGAAATAATAATAATAAATTAAACTACTACCTTGTATATTTAATATTTAATAATCGATTAATACTATTAATGCATAAATATCTATTTATTTATTTATTATTATTTTTTAGGTAAGTGCTGCCATAGGGGGTAGCACCCTCTATTAATTAGAAAATAAAATTACATATGTATTCATTTACAATATCTCCTCTTCTTACACCAATCTCTACCATTCTATCTGATTGGGTTGGGCCTAGAAGCTCCATATTGCCCATGTAGCTCCTAAACTCCTCTAAATTCTACTTCTTTTCCACACCATTCCTAAATAACGTCCATGCCCTCCTCATGTGTTTATTCTTCTTCTTAGTCAAAGTTCTAAAATGCCCAACATAACTCTAGATTTTGGATGTTTAGGAAGGTGATTGATTGGTCCATCCAAAACATTCTAGCAGTTGGATGGAATCAAATCAAAGATTAAAAACAAACTTGGGAAGAGATTGCTAATGGTAGAAATGATGAAATTTAGTGGTGCGTTGCCAAGTTGAGCCAATAGTCTACTCGTGTGTGCTATGTGGTGATAGTAGCTACTAGGAACACACAAAACAACAAAGCCTGACTGATTGAGCTCTGCAGGAGCAAGAGGTTGCTTTTTGAAGGTGGGTGCTTTTGTATGGATTGTTTTGCACAGAGGTGACCTTACATGCAACAAGCTTCATAAAATTGGGATTAGTGGCCCGAGTCGATGTGTTCTCTACAAAAATGCAGAGGAGACATTAGACCATTTAATGTTGTGGTGCGCTTTTGTTGAACGATATTGGAATTGGTTTCTAAATAAATTGCTTTAGAAGGGTCCAAAAAATGAGAGCATAGTAGATTTCCTAAAGAGCTAATTGAGATTGAAGTGGAAGGGCATTTGGGGTGATTTGTGGATTGCTTTACCCTCAATGATTATGTGGCATGTGTGGAGAGAATAGAATAACAAAATTCTCAACTTAGTGGAAACATAATGGAATGAGGTAATAAGGAAAATGGAGAGGCGAGTTATTGACGTGTTAAAATCTAAATCAACAAGCACAGGAAAAACTCAATAGGCAAAGTGGGATGATGAGATTAAAAAGGTTCGGGAAGACTTGAAGTTATTGACAAGAGTTGGGGGACGGAAGAAGAGTGATGCTAGATCAAAAGCCAAATTGCGGACCCCTCCTAGTGGAAGGCTATAACAAAACTTCAATGGGGCCACAAAGGGCAACCTCAACTAGCAAGGACATGGGTGCTGTGTCAGAGAGGAGTAATGTAAGCTGATACTTGCTTTGTTGCCACCAATAGTGAGGTAGAGATGAAAGCGTTGGTGCATGGTCTAAGGGATGCAGATGTAGAGATCTTAGGAATGTGGACATAGAAGGCTATTCAATGATATGTGTGAATGCTATAAGCGAACACCTAATTGGAAACTAATGAGCTGGGTGTGTAGGGCATGGGAGGGACTAGAAAATCTCAATTTTCCGTTTTTTTAAAATTTATATAATAAATAAGAAACAATAACATACATACTACAATTTCTTTATATTTATTAAAATTTGAAATCAAAAAATAAAAAGCCAAAAGAATATTAAGTCAAACAAAGTTAGAGCAACCAGAAGTCCCCACTTTCTAGATGCATTAGTTGTAAGAACCAATGAATCGGAGGTTGATGAATGGTTTTCAATTTACTTTACATTTGAAACAAATATTCAAAACAAGCAGTAAAATATGTTTTTCTGTTTGAATAAGATTAACGTTTAGGTTTTATTAATTTTGGGGAATAAAAAAGTTTACGGTTTGCTTGAGTTAAGAAGTGATGAAAATTTGCGGAAAACCAGAAAACTTTAGAATGACAATGGAGTCAGTCCGGAAATGCATTGTAAGCCTCATAATTGCTTGGGTTCAGCTGGCAGCTATTTCAAATGATTCAAGCACAAAAATGTCAAACATTGCCTGATTTTGTATTGGTTCAACAGTCTATGAGTCTGGGATGTTTTGTACCTGGAATTGGCCTAGTTTTTGAGTGATTCGTCAACAGATTTTAATATTTCTATGGGCTGTTCGATGCCATTCCACTGTCTTAAAAACTTAGAAACATTGGAGAAAAAGAGAAATGCATTAAAGGATGGTGATAAAAACAGAGATTACCATCATGAAGCAACAAGTTTTTAATCGCTTGGATTATCCTTGCATCTTTCACCCAAGTCTTGCATCTTTCACCCAAAAAGTTTGGATAACTCATATCCAAATAGAGGTGGTGCCCCAAGAAAAAGGATTAGTCTCAATAAAAAGGATTACAATGTTTGCGATGGTGTCCAATTGTTTGTCCGTATTTATTCAAGCTGAATGGAGATGAAAAACTAAGGGAGGTGGAAGAGCTTCACTCTTCAAATTCCTTATTTTCCTAAAACACATTAAAGATCAAAACAAGATGGACAACCTTTTAACTTCTAGCATGATGTGTACAAAAACAAATAAAAATTGTTTTATGTACAAAGCAAATCTATTATACTTTCTATCAATACAATGAAAATTTTGTAGAGCTTGCTTGCCATTTTTTTAAAAGTTGAAAACCAAATAATATAGGAATACCAATTGTTAAGTCTCATCATTGAATATAGTACTTCTAGCTGAATCAGCCCTAAATATATTTCCTAGTGTAGCTCCAGTTAGGGTGCCAACAATAGGAAGGACAATTGTGCTTGAAATAACTAATTGGACATCTGTGCAAGAACTTTGTGTCTTGAAATTAGAGAGTGCCAAGGCTCTTGTAGTGAATTGAGTAGAAGTAGAAGGTTTAAAGGTTCAGGCATCCAATCTGACACTTACTAATCTGCAATTTATTTTCATGTTTAATGGGTATTTTGGCAAAATATTGGGAGCTTAATATACTCATAGTCATAACCCTTAAATCAAGAGCAAATTGATTGAGTTATCCTCGACTAAAGAACCTAATTTCACAAACTTGATTGATAATCTTCACTAGTTAACTACAATGCATCCATGCCCATTCTAAGTGTTATGGATCAAGGAGGGGAATGCAAGACACTTGACACTCTTCAAGTGTTTTGTGACATTTTTATGAAGTAGTTGAGGAAAACTGTTCACTCTGATGTCACTACAGTTGTTACTGCATTTTGATTGTGAAGTGACATATGATTGACCACAAGGCTGCCTATGATAGCTTTCACAAAACTGCTGGCTGCAAAAGGGCAATGAGTTTACATAAATTCTTTTGTTTGTCTCTCACTTTTTTGTTGTAATTGTTTTTTAGTATTTGTAGACTTGAAACTAGTTTCAAGAATTTCTATGCACATCCACAATCAACATTCTTCTAGATTAACATGAGGGAACTAAATATTTCAATTTGCCTGACCAGACACCTTGATAGTTCACATGGAACCTGAGATAAACATTTTGGCTCAAGAGATATCTCTGGTTCTTGAGCTTTGGCTTCTTACCACTCACTAATCTTAACAAGAAATGATGTATTATGCTATTTTAATTTAGCTATGCTAATATACTTTTAGACCAATTTTGTAATTTGTATTCCTGGCTGTTGAAATATGCTTTTTAAACGGTCATATTGTGCCTTCTTGAAAGCTAAGAAGGGTGGCTTATCAAGGTTGCCAAAATTGATTGGAGTTGACATGCACAACTATTGACAAGTAAATACTCTCTTAAATACTAGCATTGCATAGATCATGAGGTGTAATAATGTTGTAAATGTGTACCCTGGTAACCTGTCTCCTGAATATATCACGAGGGTGGATAATGTTGTAAAAATGTACCAGATGTTTTGGAGGTGTAGGGATAGGTTAGAGATGCCCTCCAGCTTTCCCAATTCGATGAAAAAACTGGAAACAGACTTAAGTTTTTGGGAAACATCCATGGATGCTCCCTACCCTGGGCATTCCTTGACAGTCCTTGGGATGGATACGAACTAGTCAAAAAAATCATTTAAAAGAAAATTCAAACATGATTTGTAGATTCCGGTTGCTAGGGTTTTAGTTGTCAAAGTCAATGGGGTTAGACACACAAAGGCTAATTTCTGGGATATGGGTTGGCAAGGTAGAGTTTCTAAGAGTCCAATAGTTGGCCAAGGTCACATTGTTTCATCCCTGTTTGACACACACACACGCACGCACCTACGCGTGTGCGCACACACACACACACACACAACCTTCAGGGTTTAAACGGTGCCTACTTGTGTACATGATGTGCATATATATATATATTAGATCTTCAGGGTTTAAATGGTGCCTACTTATATATATGTTAGATCTTCAGGGTTTTAATGGTGCCTACTTGTGGCATGGTGTGCATGTCCTAAATGTGGTAGATAAGCAATTTCTTTCACCTTAGGTTTTTTTGGAGAGGTGAAATAACCTTATTTTGTACAATAGTAATTGGCAAATGGGTAGAATAGTAGCCAAAACCATGCACACCTGTTATTTTTTTGAAATTACAGAGATCCTGACAATTTGTGGTGGAGGCTTGTATCCTTTGGACTTTTTGTTGTAATTAAGCCGAGAGGCTTCCTAAAGTGGAAGCAAATTTGAATGTAAATATTTGGCTTTTTAAAAAAAAATTGACGTTCATTTTACTGTCTTAAAAAAGAAATGACAGTTACAATCATTTATAATATATGGAATTCAAAGAGTCAATCAATTACAATAACAAGGGTTTTGTAGGTTCTTGAAAATCTTGCAACGCTTTAACGTTATTTCTTGTTCTTTTGTTTCTTAAAGTTCGATCAGTGAACACCCTTTTAGGAATAGGCCTTTGCCTCTCACGCACCAATCTGTTGAGTATGGGAATAGCTCGTTTAGGATTTCTGGTAGTTATACTTACTCGCCTGTCTCTCAAACAAAATTTCCCAGGTAGACGGTTTTATATTTCATTACTTTGAACAGATTTTTGTTTCTGTTAAGTAAAAAAATGGTGCCCTTTGGTTGGTGGAATTGTAAATGGCAAGCACACTTCATTGTTTATATTAACAGGACTGTAGAAAACTATCTGTAAAACATCTGAACAAGATCCATACACCCTGGAATCAGACTTATGTAACTGTTTGTAATGATAAAGAATGATTTCCATAAAAATTGACATTTTTTATTTTGACTGGCACCCATGCTTGTCAAGTAGTGATCCGTGGCTCACAACCTCGCATTCGGCAAAGGAATTGCTTCGCCGAATGATCTGCAAAGACGTTCATAGGAGATTCAGCACAGAGCAGGTTTTAGGTATTTTTATTTCCCCTATTTCTGGCACATCAGATTGATTTGTGAATTTTCTTTTTCGTTTTTCTTTAAATTTTTTAGGGCTTAATTGTTTTTCTTTTTCTTTTAATAGGGCATCCTTGGATCGTTGAAAACTATTATTAATGGTTCCAATACCCTTTGTAATTTTCTGAAATCCTTCTTTTTTGGTTAAACAATGTAACAAAATATGGCTTTAGCTTGGATGAGCATAGGTTTCAATGTACGACGGCTGAGAAACAAAATAGGACAAAATACAAATTGTGAAAGAGGCCGAGCTAAAAGCTGTTTGTGGGGTTCCCTTGTATGGCTGTCGGTGAACACATTTGTGTATTGCGAGAGAGATCGGACAAAAAATGGCACATTTGTGTATTGTGTTGAATGGATGGCCCCACCAAAATAGTTGCGTTGCACCATTTTGAATGAAATAAAAAATTTGCCTTTGACAAGAAAAGGACAGTGGTAGACTATAACGACTTCTACTGATGAATGCATGGACAAAGACATCTCAAATCTTTTTCAATTTTTTCCACAATATGTCCACATTTGGTAGAAATTAATCTCATGTAAAGAAGACAGAATAAGCTTTGCTTTGTTTTCACAAAAATTACTAAATTTGACATTAAAAACTTGTGGTATGATGATTTTTTCTTTGAAAGTTATCCAAACAGTTAAAATCTATGAAAAGAATCTTGAGCACGAAATGTAATGAAAATTGTATAGATTGTGTTTTTAAAATTTTGATTTGTTATTTATTTGATGGTTAATTTTATTTATGATTAGTTATTGACACATTTTAAGTTTCTTTTGTTTGCTCTTGTACATATAAATATAATTAAAAAGACAAAAATCTGAATTATAATCTATAAAAAATATAGTAAGACAATTTCAATATTATAAAGATAGAACATTAAAATAATTGTATTGAAAAAAAATGAGAATACTTACAAAATTTAAATTAATTGCATATTGTTTATTAGAAAGTGCAATTAAAATAAATAAATCAATATATAATATTAAATGAATTCATTTTTAATTTTTACTCTTTTCTTATGCATTCAACAATATTTGTTTCAATTAAATGCATTATATTTTTACTTCAGAAAATATTTAAATATTTAGTCTTCTGAATAATGATATCTCTCGGCTTATTTTACTTATATTTTTCAAAATATAGGTATGCTAGTTTTTATGTACATTGACAATGAAATCAATACAGTTTTGTTAATTTGTGTGTGGACTCTCGTGAAATCTCAATTGAGCTCTGATGTTATGCCTGTGCACATTTTGTTGTAACTTTTATATAATTTATATGTACATTGACAATGAAATTTTGTTAATTTTTATGCGGACTCGCATGTGAAATCTCAATTTAGCTCTGGTGTTATGTAATCAGGTTCTAGAATTAATATGATGAATGCTTTATCATATGAATATATGAAATTGCTTTTATTTAGAAGTTTTCCCATTCTTTTTAATTGCCATCCATTAAAAAATGGCCACTTGATACACATACCCCCTTCTCCTGCTGTCCCTTCCTTTCTGGAAACTTGATGGAACATAGGTTTGTAAGTTTTGATAAAGCCCCTTTCTTATAGATATTAAGATGTTTAGGTCACTAATTTTAGTTGATTTTGGAATGTATTGTTAATATGACATTTGCAGTTCTGCTGCATCTCTAACTTTTTTCATTTGTGTAATAATGTTAGATAAGTATTTATCTTCTGTCTGGCGATCTAATACTTGACCTTTTTTTATTGTACAGACATATTTCTATTTTTTCTGATTTGAAGGATTGAGGTGTTTGGTTGCAAATAAATAGGAAGCTGCCAAATATGGCTCCTCCTGAAGAAGGGCCAGAGACTACAATAATTGATGAAGAAGCAAATGTTGAATTTCGCTGGGGGGTGAAACGTAATAAGGGAGTAAAAGGAAAGGACATTCAGTTTTATGATTCCTTCACTTACGATGGTGTGGAGTATTCTTGTTATGACTGTGTTTATGTTCACAAGGAAGGTGAGCCTGAACCATACATTGGGAAAATTATGAAAATCTGGGATGATTGTAAAGTGAAAAAGAAAAGAATTAAGGTGTGGTGGTTCTTTCGCCCTATTGAGATACGCAACTTCTATGAAGGTGACTGTAGCCCAGCTAATAAGGAGCTTTTTCTGGCATCTGGAGAAGGAAAAGGTGTTTCTAATGTAAATTTGCTGGTAATGGAAGACCTGAATGCTTTTCACTTGGAAGTAAATTATATTGGTTAACTTTCCTTCTTTAGATACCCTTCTTTACATCTTTATGAATTTTCAGGCATTTGAAAATAGCTAAATTTGAAGAGTCTTTATTAGAATTAAAATTTACCTATCTACTTGTTGTGCCAAGAAAATTTGTAAGTGGTTATTCATGTTGCTCACCACCTTTTTCTAGTTCCAGCTAATACAGTTACGAGTCTTTATGTCGGTTTTAGATTCTGATTTATGCATATGATTGTTTACATCCATTGATAAGGTGTTCCAAAGTGATATGTTTCATGACACAAAATTCAAATATTAGAGATTGTTGAGGATGACACACATTATCTGAATTTAAATTAGCAGACATAGTTCCAGACAAAGTGTTAGAAAGCTATTTTGAAATTGGTTCCATGAACGCCAGATTGCAGGAGACATCTCTATGTTGTAGTGAACAGGAAACCCCTTGACAAAAATCATAACAGGAAACCCCTTGACAAAAATCATGAACATATTTCTTTTAAATTCTTCTTCAAAGGAAGAAATACTTTAATTTGCATTTCTTAGTTCAAGCTAAGGAACTTGCACTTTGGTTTGAGAGAGAATGTGAGAGATAAAGCTCTAATTTGAGTGTGTTGTTGTGTCTACACCAAAGTAGAATTCTGATAGTCAAATGCTTGTCTGCCTTTCTTGATCACGATGGCCAGTTGGAATGGTGCCTTAAAAATGTTTTACAAGAGCTAGCTTAAATGTTTTCCAAATGCAGAGGCAAATTAAATCAAATGTTTCCATATTTTACTCACATTTTGTGGTGGTTAAGAATTGTGACATCTCTCATCTCACTATTCATTTTTCAAAAGGTTCTGACATTTTCCAAACAAAAAGAATATGATTGCAATAGATTTGAGCCTACTTCAAGATTTACAAAGCTGGATTCAAAATTAAAGTGTGTCCAGAGGGATCTGAAAGCAATGCTTTTGCACTTAAGAAAAAGGATGCTGCTTATGAAAGCAGAGAGTATAGCTGTGGTTACGAGTTTGCAGACAAAATCTTTAATTTAATCTCATTTTAGTGAAGATTTAGTTGCTGAGTGGGCCCCTGTTACAGATGAAGGCATCTCTAGCAGTTCTTAGAACTTTTTAATCCTGATTATTTAATTGCTAAATTCTCAATCAGAGATTAAAGTTCATGATTAATGGTACATCAACTCTTTGTGTAAAGATTGGTTTATGTTATGTAGTTGGTAGATGAATAATAACTACCACAAATCGAAGTCATGGAATTCATTATAATAGTTAGAAGTTTAGCAGGTAAAATTTTGTTTTTATAAAGCCAAGCTGGAGGATTTGTGAGAGAGAAACAACTGGGTATTGATGACGAAGAGGAAGAAAACCAAATCTCTTTTTGCAGAAAAGAAAGGAAAAGCATAAGCGAAGACTTGCAGAAGTAAAATAGAGTTGGTAGTTTTGCTTGGTGAGGGGTAGATATTTTTGTTTGGCTAATTGTTCCTCAGATTAAGTTGCCTTTTATTTTATTGAAAGTCTGGGTTGTGTCTTGAGCCCATAGCAGTAAAATTCCTTCTTGGGAATAGATAAGCAAATCAAAAGTTTTTTTCTAAAAAATAGGAAAAAATTAGATTTTCAAAAAGCAAAATGAGAATTTTTTGTATGCCTTTTTAATTTTAAATGCATCTTAATTTCATAAGATGTGTAGAGAGCAAATAAAAATGAGATTCACCTCATGAATTTTTGGAATATATTCATATCATTGTTTACTTTGCATAACGTAATGCATGAATGATAACTGCATTTTAATGGTTTCAAATTTTCAATTATACTCTATTTTGTACAAAGTCAGTTGACAAACTGAGCAAATAGTTTCAAAATATCTAATGTAGTCAATGATTCTTGCTACATTGTAGAAAGCTACACTAAAGAGCTACAAGTACCGTTGATGAAGCTCAAAGTTTAGAGCCTCCCTTGATTTGTTTGATCACATCATTTTTAATGTTGGTTTGCCAAGTATGTCTAAATCATAGTTACATCGACTGCGGAACAGGGGAACGAAGGGGCCTCAATTTGGGGACTACAGGGGGACGACAGGGGGGAGGCGGGGGGGGGGGGGGGGGGGTGTATATACTATATACTATACATATGGTACTTAAAATGCTAGTTATGAAAAGATGTATAAGCCCATTAAGAAGTAAAATACTAAATAGAGTAGCATGATATCAAAAGAAGTACAAAATGTCAAAAAGTAGTGAAGGGAGGCTTCTAATAATCCCTCGAGAGCTCGGGCCTCAAGCGACAATCTGCGGCTAATCGGCGAATGATAGATGGCGCCGCTTGGGACTTGGGAACAACGTCTCTAAGTCTTTGGGACGTCCTCGTCCCCGGGATGCTAGCGTTTAAGGGGGACACGTCTTGGTGGACCACCGGTCAAAATCCTCAAACTTGAAAGATTATTTACTCCATCATTTGCAAACCATTTAGAATTTGGAGCAATATTAATACGGTCAATTGATTGGTCTTCCTCAATGGTAATTGATTATTAGCATATAGATATTAGATTTGACAATTGAAAGAAAACAATAAGTATAGTTTAGAATCACAAATGTATGTACTTCAAATTTCTAACCTTTGAGCTTTTTTAAATTTTATGTAGAGGTTGTGGTGATCAAACTTTGTCATTCGTTATTTGTCTTTATAGATGGTTGCGTCTCTTGTAGTGTATGTTGCCAAAGATGCTCCAAGTCTGATTAGAAGTAGATGAATTACAAGGTTAACTCGAGATGTGCATGCCTGCAATATAGAGAGAGGACCAAAATTTTGTGTGCTAAAACAATGATGGATTTTGATAGTGTTTAATGACATGAACATGTGAATGCATTTGGTGATTCCATTTGTTGTTGATTTTGTCTCACAATGGCATTTACATGTCCCAATTATTTCTGTCCTACTCCTCACCACCTTCTTTGCCCTATCCACAACGTTGTACAAATAGACCATGGGGCATTTCTTCCTTTGCACTACACTCGAAACTTTTACTAAAGGCGAGTGTTGGAATATTGTCCTTGATGTCTAAGGTGGCAATATTGTTGTCATTGATGCCAAAGGGCAAATCAGTGGCGCTCAAGTTGAATTATTTAAGGCAGAAATAATGAATAATCTTTTATTTTGAAGATATCTACACAAAGTTATGCCTTACACTCATAACATATGACATATGATGTTATGCTCCATTAGAGGAGCAAGAGACAAAGGAGATATGTATGCTTGTGTAGGTTTCTTTACATCCTCCAGATGAAAGAAACCAATGGTATTCTGGACAATGGATGCTCAACTCACATGACTGGTGACAAGAGCAAATTTCTCTCTCTGAAGGTAGATGAAGGAATAGTGAAATTTGGAGAAAATGCTATTGCAAACATAAAGGTACACTTGTTTGGACAATGGAAGAACCAACACCAAAGATGTTCTATATGTAGAAGGATTGAAGCATAATTTACTAAGTGTGAGTCAAATGTGTGATTAAGGGCACACCTTTACATTTCATCTAGAGGATGCAAAATTATGAAAGATGGAAAATTTATGGCCGATGCCTATAGAAAGGATGGAAACTCTACATTCTTATTGAAGTCAAAATGGAAAATTGCTACATGGGGCAAGAAGATGAGAGTTGGGTGTGGCACAAGAGGATGGGTCATCTAAACTTTGACAATATTTGTGAAGATCAGCAAAGAGTAAGCTGTAAGGGACCTGCCAAAATTAGTAAAACCATCAAATACCATTTGTAAATAATGTCAATATGGGAAACAGACAAGGATGAGCTTCAAATCGAAGGAGTATTCTACATCAAAGCCTTTGGAACTTGATCACACTGATTTGTATGGGCCCACGAGGACAAAAGGCTTACAAGGTGAGTGCTATTTCATGTTGAGTGATGATTATTCTGGGATGATGTGGGTAGCATTTCTTAAAAAAAACCTGAAGCATTAGAGAAGTTTAAGCGATTTAAAGCCCTAGTAGAGAATGAAATAGGGTTGAAGATCAAGTACCTTAAATTCGACATAGGAGGTGAATTTACATCAAACGAGTTTGAAGAATACTGTGAAAGGCATGGGATAAGAAAACAATATTCAGCCACAAGATCTCCACAACAAATTGGTGTAGTGGAGAGAAAGAATAGAACCATTAAAGGTATGCCAAGAGCCATGCTCAATGAATCCAAGATAGTTGACACATTTTGGAAAGAAGCGGTTCATACAACCGTGTACATCTCCAACCGCGCTCATATCAGAGTAAACAACAACAATACTCCATGAACTTTGGAAGGGAAGGTCTGCATCAATGAAATATTTGAAGGTTTTCGAAAACAAATGCTTTATAAGGATGGATGAGGAAGATTTTGGAAAATATGCTTCAAGAAGCATGAAGACATTTTCCTTGGATATTCAGCAACAAATAAAGCTTACAGGTGTTGTATCAAGAGGCTACACACAATTGTTGAAAGTGGAAATGTGAGAGTCGATGAAATAAAGCATCAAATGGAGATAGCACAAGAAATTGATTATTAAAAGGTAGAAAGTTG
The DNA here is from genome assembly GCA_018584345.1 of Thuja plicata. NCBI lineage: Eukaryota > Viridiplantae > Streptophyta > Pinopsida > Cupressales > Cupressaceae > Thuja > Thuja plicata. Next base: position 218,061 of record MU228389.1, on the reverse strand, counting down.
CAAAGAAGAAGAGACAGAAATTAAATCTGAAATCGAAGAAGAGGAACTAGATAATACAATAACTTTATCCCAAGGCACCACCAAAGACACCATCCAGGTTCAAAAGAATCATTTTGAAGATTTGGTTATTAGAGATAAAAGTGCATAAATTCAAACAAGAAGACTTGCTAATAGAATAGAGCATGCAAACTTGTGATTGCTCTCCAAAGTTGAGGCAAAGCATTTTTTAGAAGCAAGTGAAGACAAAATTTGGATCAAGGCTATGGAGGAAGAATTAGATAAAATAGAGAAGAATGAGACTTGGGTGCTTGTCCCTAAAGCTAAGGACAAGAATATCATTGGAACTTAGTGGGTTTCCAAAACAACCTAAATGAGGATGGACAAGTTGTAAGAAATAAAGCAAGATTGGTATGCAAGGGATATGCTTAAGTGGAAGGAGTTGATTATGAAGAGACATTTGCTCTTGTCACAGTTATGGAAGCCATAAGGATGTTCTTAGCTCTTGCTAGTTTCAAGAACTTTAGAGTCTATTAGATGGATGTGAAGTTAGCTTCCCGAAATGTAAATTTAGAAGAGGAAGTACGTATTGAACAACCTGAAGGATTCATTCTACCAGAGAACAAAGATTATGTGTGTAGAGTGAAGAAGACCCTTATGGTGGTCTATAGCAAACCCCAAGGACTTAGTACTCTAGATTAGGCAAGTAGCTCCAAGAGCAAGGCTTCAAAATAGGAGTAGTGGACAACAACCTGTATATCAAGAATGAAGAAGATAAGTTGTTAATAGTTGTGGTATACATCGATGACGTTATTTTGTGGTATTGATAGTGATAATATGTCCCAAGACATCACCTCTACCATGCAAAAGGAATTTGAAATGTCAATGTTAGGTGTATTATCTTTCTGTCTTGGTTTGTAAATTTTGTAGTCAGAGAAAGGAATTTTCATTTTTCAAATCAAGTATGTTAAAGAAATCTTGAAAGTATAGAATAGAGGATTGTAATCTAGTAAGTGTTGGAGTAATTATATTGATTCAATTACAATGTAATTGTTGTTCAGTAACTTTCGACTATTTTCTTTGAATGTATAAAAGTGTGTCCTCACCTTATAATGTTATTATCAATGAATCATTGAAACTTCACCATATTTCATCACTTTGGTACTAGAGCATTATGTTATGAAGTCGAATGTGTGAGGTAAATTGTAAGATTGTTGCAGGTTGATATAGACACTAGACATAGCTTAAGGATGATCATTGTATTTGGGCTGCTGATTCAAAAACTTGAGGAGAGGATGAGACACAATGTGAATAGGAAAAGCATAATGTTGGGTGTGAAGATCATCTAGTGAGTAAGTCTCATTCTTTGTATATTTGTGCTCACTGTAACTTGTTGGTGATTCGTTGCTATAGAAGATAGGTTTCAGAAGATATAGAAAGGTTGCCCTCTTTTCATTCTACATGCCATGTTAGGCCATGGAATTGTTGCCAAAAAATTCCGCAACTTACTACCCTTCTGAAATTGTTGGAAACCACTCGATGAGTCTAGCGGTCAAATCCCCACAAGAATTGGGCAACCATTACTAGACAATAGCATAATAGAAAGCCTAAGTATTGTTTTCCCAGATTGGCAATCTGGATTGACAATTATAGGTGGGCAAAGTGCAATGAAAAAGTATCACTTGATCTCTGAGTAGATATAATATTGATGCTTGTTTTAATAGTGTTGGGAGAGATGTCTGTATATACATTGTCCATCTAGTGTTTTCAGTGTCTTTCTGTTTTTGGTTTTGGGATACACTTAAGCCCAATTTCAAAGTTTGCTTTGTTTACAGATAATTCCTTTTTCTTTCTTTCTCCTATTTATGATGGCAATGGATTCTATCATGGCATGCTCGTATGGTGGATTGATGTGTTTGTTAAAAGGGGAAGATGGGTGGCAATGTTTTTTTTTTTGAAAAACGAATTGAAGCTTGTGAAAAGGAAAGATTGTGACAGATATACAATTTGCTAAGATTCAAAATCTTTTGTTTGAAAAGGTCTTTTATATGTTTATATGGGCATATGCTAGTTATTGACGTAGAAAAATGAAGGAATTAGTGTGGTCCGTTTGGTCGGGTCTTTGAGAGCAGGGATAATTGTTTACTATGGCAAGGTTTTGAATTTCATGCCAGGCATTGTCTCTAATTCTATGGATAATTACAACGATGCAAGCCACCTTGTGGATGACAACTTTGACGATAAAAAACTAACAAATTATCGTACTCTTCTTCAGAACATCTGGATTTAAAAGATTGAAAATGTATAAAAATTCCTGTTAAGCTGAGTTGCCACACTGGCTACAGGTTTGTCTTTTAGTTTGTATTTTTGAGGTTCGCCACATTGAAGGATGGAGGAATTTCCATTATCTCAAGTCGGCTTCTCAGTTTGAGATGGTGTTGTAGTTGAGAAGCATTTTTTGGCATTTTTGGCTTATGTTTTCTGTTTTGATTTCCTTGTTGATGCTTACAAATCTAATGAGTGCATAGCCATATATTGTGAAGGTTATGATTATAGACATGTTTGAGATTTGGTGTTGAGGTCAATATGGATTGTTGTCAAGCGAGCTTCATTCGATATGATCAAGAATTATACCTTTTTGTAGTCATTAGACAATGATAGACACCTATCGTATTTTTTAGGGATCATTGTTGAATAATTCAAGACTCCGTGATTTTGAGAGTTTGGGACTGAGAGCTCAAGAACACAACTCGAAGTTACACCTTTGTGAGGGTCAAGAGACAACTTGATGGGGCCTTGCTTGGTACATGATTTGTTTCTTCAGGACAAGATTTTCTCAAAATATGTATTAATGTTATGTAATCAATATGTTTTGTAATGTAAGCCTCAAGGGGGGTCTCTATGGCAAGGTAATCTGATGTTTCTAAAATCAATGTATTAAGGTTAAAAATGTATTGCAGTTCAATTACTTCTGTCTGCTTAGAATGTATAAAAATGTATCCTCACCTTATAATGTTATCATCAACATATCAAAACTTCAACATATTTCATTAGTAAGTACACCTATAGTTACTGGTTACAAATTGAGCAAAATTGACGAATCTCCTACAGGGAATCAAACTATGTATGGATCCATGATTGGAAGCTTGTTATATCTAATAGTTGCAATGCCTGGCATCATGTAAGAAGCTGGTTTAGTGGCGCGGTTTCAAGCAGCTTCAAAGCAAAGCCATATTAATGTAATCAAGAGAATATTGAAGTATTTGAAGGCGGCTATGGATTTTAGAATGTGGTATCCATGAGATGAAGATTTTAGTCTTACAACATACACAGATGCAGATTGGGTTGACATTATTGATGATAGAAAAAGCACAAGTCGAGGTGCATTCTTTCTAGGCAGTTTTCTTGTATTTGGCTAAGTGAAAAAGAAGCATTAGTTTCCCTATCTACTACTAAGGCTGAAAATATATTGCAACTGCAGCATGTTGTACACAAGTTCTAAGGATGAAACAATTTAACAAACATTGAAAGATATTAAGGTTGAATATGAGCACCCTATTACAATACTTTATGATAACATAAGTGACATCAACATTTCCAAGAATCTAGTCACGCATTCAAGGAATCAAGGGAACAAGTACTTGAGCAGCAAGTTAAGCTGGAGTATGTTGCTTCAAAGGAGCAGAGTGTTGACATCTTTACAAGGCCTCTTCCAAAAGAGACCTTCAAGTACTTGGGAGACAATTTGGGAGTAATATCTCTCTCGTACATTCACTAAGCTCTCATAAGAAGCATGTGTTCAAGGGGAGCCATTCGTTGTCTTATCTAGTTAGCCTGAAGACCACTTGCCATTGATGACAAAGGGGGAGAAGTTGAGTTAGGTGGAGCCTTCAGTCAAGAGGAGTTGTTTGATCCAGTTGCACTCAAAAGGTTAATCTTTTACATGGTTGCCACAATGATAAAGGGGAGATTGTTGGAATATTGTCATTGATGTCAAAGGTGGCTAGATCATTGTCATTGATGTGGAAAGGCCAATCAATAGCATTCAATTTGAATATTTAAGGCAGAAATAATGTTTTATTTTGGACAATATCTTCACATGTTTTTTTGGGGGACCTATTTTTCGCGAGCTATATTTGGGTGGTCTTTTTTTGCAATTTGTTTTTTGGCTGGCCCACTTTTTCACGACTTTCTTTATGATCGACCTAGTGACAAAAGGGTATTTTAAATAAATAAACATTGTTGGCCGACTTGGTTGAGGGGCCATAAGCATGGGTGAAAGGTTGCACTTGAAGGGATATAAATAGAGGTAACTTGAAGTTAGTTTCATCATCAATTCATTGAATATCATTCCTAGTTTAAGAGCAGACCTAGAGCAGAAGAAGAGCAGATTTATGAGAAGAAATCAGACATACTTGAGAGCAGATTTATGAAATAAAATTAGACTTTTGGAGTAGACGTAGGGCAGAATTTTGTGAAGATATCTTTTAAATTTGAGAGCATTCATTGAAGACCCTGTTGCAGATCTGAGTGGAGGTGTATTGCAGATATAAGAGCAAAGTCTTAATGGACATTTTGTTGATGTTATGAGAAGATTTTGAAGACCATCTAGATCAGATCCAAAACACTATTTTTACCTTGCATTTCAAAGGTTGGAGCCCTCTATTCTAAGGAATTGAGAGGTCGGTGCCTCTCATTGAGAAAGGTTGGAGTCTATTGTTGAGTTAGAGCTCAGTGGAGGGGATTGGTGTCTCATGTGGGTTGGTGCCTATGAATTTGTAAGAAGTTTCTTATAAAAAGCAATATTTTGCCGTGGTTTTCCCCCTCAAGGGTTTTCACATAAAATGGTGCATGCATTTTATGTTCCTTTTGTTATGTCTTAATCGTGTTCATGCTTTGTTTGTTTCTTTAAGATTGATTAAAATTGCTAAAGTTTTAAATTGAAAAGATTGTTCTTATATCGATTCACCTTCCCTCATTTAAGTTTGTTTTCTTCATAGAATTTTTTTCAACTTGTTCCATCTCATCCCAAAAACTTTTAGAAAAAGATGCCTTTCCACTGTTATGCCATCTATTTGATTGGAAGAGTCACATTCCATCTACTTATTTTAATGAAGATTTCCCGCAAATTCATTTTTGTGCCAACCTACCTTGTCACCTTTGGCCTAAGTAGCTTTTTGCCAACGCATACAACACTGTCGTGGGATTATAGACAGACATTATAATAATGTAGGACTTTTGCAATACCTACTTAACTCATTCATGTTTTCCAATGTTATCTAGGGTTTGATCAAGATAGTGTGTTGCATAGACTGAAAATATAGATGGATACTTCTCCATTAGGAATCTCCCAATAGCAACATTTTGTGGCCCTACAACAATCACCTTGCGAAAGAGTACAAACAGAGCACCTATGGATTTGACCCTATTTGATGCATCCATAGATTTTAAAAAGATACATGCCAAGACCACTGGATACAAAGGAGTTGATTAGAGTTTTCTTTCTTATATTTGTATATTCAATTGAATTTTTGGCTAGTCTTTGCTCGCTCCAATCAATGTTTGGCAACAATGTTTGTAATACTTTTTTATTGCATCATTAACCATATCCGCCCTTAGTGTTTTGTATGGTGGGGCTTTGTGACATTGAATGATAGGCTAGAGTAGCATTAGAAACTCCCAATCAGCTTTGTTGGTACATATTCTTGAGCTTTACTATTAAAAAGGCCTTAAAAGCATAGGTGATTGAACCTCTAAATACAAGATTGAAATATTGAAGGTTGATGAAGAGAGTTTTTGTTGAAATACAAATCATATACAAGCTAACAATGCAAACTAACCAAGAAAATCTGACCTATATTTGCAAAACACCTTCAATGATGATTTTAAAGAGTTTGAGGTGACTGCCATGAATAGACAACACCTGAATTCCTCAAATCCGTTTCCTCTATATGATTAAACCAAGCAAAGAAAGTAGAAGATATGGAAGTTATAATGCAATGACTATCAAGCAAAGCATATCTACACTACTTTGAAACTAATTCAGATGCTAATGTTTAAGACAAAACTTCTTTAGCAGGCGACCTTTGGTAGGTTGGTCTATCATTTGGTAAGGTATTCAATATATAGTAGACTACTTCAACACGTAACTAATATAAAGAAATGATTGATAAATCTACCAAGGGAGCAATTTAACAACATAATGGGCTTTGGAACTTAGTTACCTGTAAATGTGGAAGGTGTGGAGCTTATAGTGTGAATTTCAAAGGGATAAGAAATAAGATGGCCTTCTAGGGAAATCTTTGTGTCTTCATCTTCAATTCCATGTCTTCCATTTCTCCTTGGACGAGGTGTTAAAAGGCAACCTGTTTGTAGGTAAAGGTTGTCATTGAGAATCACATGCTTGTAAGGTTGGATATGCCAATTAAAGGGTGATTTTAGGACCACTAGGATGGGCACTCAAACTGATATTGGTGTTCTTGTCCCCCTCCACAAAACTAAGAGTAAAGGAAGGGGAAACAAAAGCTCTAGATGCAAGAAGTATTACACAAGCAAGCTTGAGGTGGCAACTAAGCTGAGATAAGAACAACCAAACTTACACGTATCTTCTCTTTGTTTGGAGGATTGTCAGACATCGGTGCGAGCACATATATTCGTTGTAGAATGCTTCGTGTCCATATTTTTTAATTGTGGCATCGTAATTGCATTTGTCTCCTAAGGCCATCATTTCTTCTAAGTGCATTAGACTTTGTGTTAGTTGAAGAGGATAGTTTGTCTTCTACTCTATACTATGACACATATAGCCTTGTATTTGAGCGGCTCCCTTATTTTGCGTCTATTCAAAACTCTCTTTTTAGCACGAAACATTTCTTTCACATGATTTCTTAGAACGACAAAGCTTTTATAAATTGGTTTCTTTGGGTTTTATCTTGTGTGTTCACCCCTCTTGTCAGGTTTTTCATCGCGAGATCTAAATCTAGATTTAGTTTTGTATCTCTTATTTCTGGCTGGTATTTTTCTAGCTTTCCTGATTTACAATTGGCACTTTATGTGCTTTCGAGTCTTTTGTACCTGCATGGATCATTGAAGGACAGCAAAGCATGTGAATGACTCTTATCTATAGTTTTAGCCAGATGAATAACTGTTCCATTCTTTATTTGACATGTCACACATGTAATGACTTTATAGATAATAAGCTGAACATTGATTTTTTCCTAATTTTAGGAGGTGCTTGTGGGGAAGTGCAAAGTACTTTGCACATTCACAGATCCACGGAATCCACAACCTTCAGAAGAAGACTTGAATAGTGCAGATTATTTTTTTAATCGGACATTTGATTGTGACGAGTGCATGGTTTCAGAAAGTTTTGAGGGCGTTGAAGGTGAGTTGGTTTACCTGCTTAAATGGTGCTTGTGGAATTCTGAAGACTCTATATCCTCAATGCTTTTTGTTGGGGTTTTCTTGAGCATTTTAGTAAACTCATAAGATCAAATACATGTTGCAGCTGAGGCCTTTATCAACAAACAGGCTTGGGTTAGTAAGTCCGTCCAATCACTCGATCAACGAACAAATGGAGGTAATGAAAACCAGGCAAATAAATCCATGGCAAATGGATCTCTGTTTTTAAAGAAGGAAGGAGCTGAACTGGGAATTTCAGAGGAACTAACTAAGAGTAAGGTAGACACAAGTAAAAAGGAGGGGGAACCAAAGAAGTATAGAACATCACATACAAAACTAGAGAATAATGAAATCCAAAAGGAGGAAATGAAAATAAGTGTGACAGTAAAGGGGGAGGTGAAAGGAAATGAAACTCCTAAGGAGGAGGAATTGAAGACAATCGAGACTTTAAAGGAGGAAATGAAAGGGAATGGAATTCCCGACGAGGAGCGAAAAAGTTGTGGGATTACAAAGGAAGAAACAAAGAAGAGAAAGACTGCAAAACAGGAAATGGAAATGAATGAGAATTCTAATGATGAATGGAAAAAGTTGGAGACTGCAAATAAGGGACTGCCAAAAGGTGAGTTAGAAATACCATCAAAGGGTATTGGTAAAGTAGAGAGTCCAAAACAATCTCCACATTCGGAAGTAAGATCCAATGAGAAAAAAGGCAGTAAAAATGAGCCATTGAAAGATGAAAAAAAGCCTCTCAAGCGGGCAAGAGCAATTGTGCACTCGGATGATGAGGCAGATGATGTGGCTGGGTTTGAAGTGGATGTTTCAGAAAATGCAAACAGGAAAAAAACAGATTCTAAGAAAGATGTTTTAGATCCTGAAAATAGAGTTGTCAAGAAGGCCAAGCTTAGTGACAACATTAATAAAACCTCCGAAGAAGTGGCAAAGACATCTCATCCGAAGGAGCTAATCAAGGAAAAAAAGCTTGGTCGTGAAATAATTGAGATTACAAAAAGACCAGAAGTGGTATGTGTCTTCAATTGATAAGTGATTATTTTGGTAATGATTTACGTTATCAATATTAATGGTTTTTGTTTCTATTTCTATTTCACAGTAAACTATGAAGGAACAATGGTTTTTGCTGATGTTTTATTTTGTCTGCTATTTTGCAGGAAAGTAACAAATGGTTCAAAGGGCTTGTAAGTATTGACTTTACTTTGGTCATATTTGTTTATGTGTATGGCATAATCATGAATGGTCAATCTAAAGATAGGATTAATCAGAATTTTGAGTAGAAATTTTGTTGGAAAATGAGTGAAGGGGTCTCTTTTGACTTTCGTGTGGTCTTCTCTTCCAAAATGGTCGTTTTCAGCTTTAACACCACTAGTTAGGCATAGATCTAAGATGGTTGTAGCATATAACAAGTGCTGCTTATATTTGTGTTTTCTAGTTTCCTTTTTTCTTTGATATCATGGGTAGCAATAGGTATCCTCTCAAACTTTATCAGCATAATTGTGAAGCTGTTTCACAGAGGTACCAGACATGACCAGCTAATGGCCAATGAGCTTGCTAGTGAATGAATAGCACAAAAGAAGCTCAAGACAAGTTGAGGAGGTGCTTTGTACAATTTATTTGCAAGATTCCTTTAGAAGACTAGTCTAGGATGTTATGAGAGTGGAACACTTAAAAAAATATCAACATTTTCCGTTGTTGCTAATAGAACTTATGTTTTCAGATAGAGAAAGAATCATACAATAATGCCGCCATCTGAAATTTCAGCAACATTTTTTTGAGTCTCAAAATTGTGTGGCATTTTTTTAAATATAAAATATCGAATAAATCCATTACAAAAACTTAAACTTAAGTGTTTCAAACCAAAACACGATCAGCACTATATATGCTGATACTAACATTAAAGAGATCGTATAGCTGTTCCTATGGTCATACAAAAAAGATAACTGCTAACTTATACACAACTGCCAAAAGGAGAATAGGGATGATGCTATATCTATCATCACTAATTCGTGCACTCATCCATCTCGTCCCATTTAAGCTGACCCAATGGGGGGGAAATCGTGGAAAGCTCTTCATTAGAATTCATCACCTCAATGTCCGAATCTTTGTTTCTGTTGAAGAAGAACCTTGGGCCATGCCTCTTTTTGTCCTCCATTTTAGCGGCTGCCTTCTAAGCTTCCAATTCGTTTATTCGATTCTGAAGCTTCATCTCATTTTGTGAACATTCATAGTAGTAATTCCATTAGTGAGCAGTTTTCGAATTTGGCTTTGGATATCTCCATGATTACTGAACCTGCGAACAATTTTGAAACAATGAGTTTCTTGTGGAACTCAGTAAGCATCCTCCTTGCATCATTATGATTAAACAACTTCTCATTTCTATCCTTGCAAATATGCCAAAGTATTTCAGTAGATAAAGTCAACCAAAAGAAATTCAGCAACTTATCAGCATTACTAAAGTGACCAAATAAGATACTGCTAATAGTATCATTGTCATTAGTATTCCAATTGATAAAACCGTAACAGAACAACAACCAGATTTCTTTAGCATAAAGACATTCAAAGAATATGTGCCCCATAGTCTCTGTTTTTCTGCAAATCAGATAGAGGTTAGAGTCATCTGCATATTTTTTATAGGGCAGTTTTTGAAGTAATAATAACCATTTTAAAACAAGCCTTTTTAAGGCTCAGCAACAAAAATCCACATATATTGTAGATTTTTCCTATAAACAATGTCACAAAGAACAAAATTCCGACAAATACATTAATATGCTCATAAATGGCATGATTATTGGCAAGGGTCTTGTAAACATCTTTGGCTTTGATATTGCTTTATAGTGAGCCATCACACCATTTGAAGTCAAGGAAATGCTCGTCCTCTCCTACATGGGTGACAGGGGTGGTGAAAATCTTGTAAGCTTCCCTGATAACAGAATATATTCTCCATTAAGATTGGGGAATGCCAAACTTCATCCTCAGTGAGGCCCAGTCAATGAGAGTACTATTATTAAAAACATAACATAATTTTTTAATGCCCAATTTGAACCACCTCTTAGCAGAGCACCCCTGAAGAAGTGCCAATGGTTTATTCTTATTTTCAAGGTTCCACCAAATAGATCTGGAACCAATAACCTGATTTTTGTCCACCATGAAACTGCTGTTAATGATTCTATCTTTAACAATACTCTAAGCTTTCCAAAGCCTATGGAACACCCTAGACCTAGCAGGAGAGAAGTGTTTGCTGATAAAAATATCACTGAGGGAAAGATTAGACCATTGTTTACCACTCTTTGGAACAACAAGACCTATGTTGTTTCTAATAAGAACCTTCCATGGTTCCTCCCCATCTAATGCATGGATGATCCACTTGGTGGCCAATGCAATACCCTGGATTCTGAGGTCCTTCAAACCTAGACCTCCCAAGTTCTTATCCATGGTGCACCACTCCCACTTAATAGAATTCTTTTTTTTCCTTCCTTTTCAATCAGACCAAAGAAAAGTTCTGATTCTTTTCTGAATCTCATTAACTTGGTAGCTACTAAACACCCAACCACAAGCATTATACATACTGTATGAAGAGAAGATCTTTTGACAGACTTGCATCCTGCCTGCTAAGGAAAGCTACTATCTATTTCATTTGTCTATGTTACCTTCAATCTTAATTTTAAATCACATCCACATATCTTTTAGATTAGGAGAAACAACAAATGGAATACATAAGTATCTAACTGTTAATGTTTTGATCAGAAATGAAGATAAACAAGCAGATATCTAAAAAATACAAGAACAGAAACACACAAGAATTATGCTGGGAAAACCCTCCACTTGAGGGTGAAACCAACAACACCAAAATGAATCTTTATCAAATAATCCAGAAGTCAGAATACAAAGCTCACAAGTTTAATCAGAAGTGAGATTGATAGCTCTCAGCTATTCACGCGTAGAATGTCTTTTACAGTCATATCACCACTGTCAGACATCTACAGCATACTAAATACTATAGAATCAATCATCAATCCTATTCACGAGATGAGAACACATAATCTGCAGTAATCTTTCACACAGCCTTTTATTGTCTTCGAATCAAGAATAACCCAGAATAATTACTCACGCAACACCAAATCCTAATGAATTTTCCCCCAGCATAAAAATCGCAGAGACCATTTAACTGAAGACCTTTGATCTTCGACTGCCGTAAGGAATGAATGGACGGTAGTTACACCAGCGAGCCATTACCTCTCAAGAGATCATACCACTTCAAATGAAGTAATTACAATAAATGTTACTATATCCTGTGTCACAAGGATAGACGGCAGTTACTGAGAAACAAGGGCTGTTACGAAGACTCTCGATATTCTTCAATGAGCGACACCAAAGAATACTTCAATAGCCATGACAGTTATAATCTAGGTGATGCTAAATAGAATTTGCCACGAACTCAGCAGTTACAAAATTGCTGGCCCTCCGAAGACCAACAAAGATGCAATGATATGACACTTGGCTTATCAAAGGATCACACATGAAAGAATCTCTTCTTTGCCCAGCAGCCATGCATCCACACAACAATATGAAAACTGACAATGCTCAAGAATAAGGTTTCTTCATTCATCGAATCATACAGGGTCTTCATAAAATGACGAGACTGATAGAATAAAGTCTTTCAGCCAGTAAATCGATATAACATCAAATGCTGATGAAACTCACAATCTTGGATAAAACAACCATTGCAGGTAAGAGAATAACCATTGCAAATGAAGAAGATAGCTCCTGTAGCTACCAATCTTCAACACTAACCTGCTTAGAAGGACCTCCCCACTGAAAATCAAAATTAGACCACTAGCTAGGGGGGTTATTTGACCATCCTAGCATGTTCGACTTCACCTTGGATATCTTAGCACTCGATGCTAAGCAAAACAAATCAAGCTTCTTGGTAAGGTTACTAATATTATCCTCATCAAGCTTAGTGAAAAACGTTGTGTCATTAGCAAACTGAATATTTATCAGATCTTTCCCATTCGGAAGGGAGATCCCTCTAACCTTTGGAGAGTCTATATCACTTCTAAGTAGATAAAAGAGAGCATCTACTGCTATGACGAATAGGGCAGGGGCTAAAGGGCACCCCTGTCTGATTGATCTTTCCAAGGAAAGGCTTGTGTAAGAGATCCATTAATTTCCACTTACATAGAAGCATCATATAGCAAAGTAGTCGCCATATTACTTAATTCCTTGGGAAAGCCAAAGGCTTCAAGAACCATCAATAGAAAAGTCCACTCAACTCTATCATATGCTTTTCAAAATCAAGCATTAGCATGGCAGTATCTTGTCTTGATCTCTTAGCCCATTCCCATGCTTCCCAACTAATAATCAGATTCTCCAATATGTATCTACGATTCTACCCTTTATAAAACCTGTCTAGGTGCTGCTAATGATCTTTGGGAGAATATTCTCTATTCTATTTGCCACTAGTTTGGCTAGAATCTTATAGGAAACATTCAACAAGGTAATGGGTCTCCAATTCATGATGAGGGTCTTATCTCCTTCCTTAGGAGTAAGCTTTATGATCCCTTTATTAATGTCATTCCCCAACGAGCACTTAAATATGGCTTCTTTATAAAGATGGTATAGGTCTATGCTAATCCAATCCACATTTGCCTCATAGAACTTAATGTAGAGGCCATCCACTCCTAGGGTCCTGTCATTATTGAGAGAGCATATAACATCTTTGATTTCCTTGTCAGAGATTTTCCCTTTTAAAAAAAGCAATCAGCCTCAGATTTAACTTTGGTAATCATCTTAAGAATCTGAGCTCTAGCACTCCCCCCAAACTCAGGATTATCTTCAGATGTGAAGAGAGTCTTATAGAATGATAAAAAATGATTTGATTTCCTCATCATTAGTGATGATTTGATCATCAACATTAATAGCTTCAATTTTCTCTTTCAGCTGTTTATCTTTAAGACATCTGTAGAAACATTTAGTGTCTATCTCCTTTGTTATTCTAGTTAATCCTGGACCTAAATTTAAGCCCTTGAATGAATGAATGAAGGAATTTTAATGACGTCCACAAACAAGACCGACAGTCTAAGGGATCGGGAGATGACAAATTAATCTGCATGCTAAATCTTCTCCATGTTGATTCTTCTGTTGTGGATTCAAAGTAAGAAACTTGCCATTTTGTGCAATCTTAAATTGCTGAATCGTCTTGAACTCCTTTGCCTTGTCTAGATCCATGCTTAGATGAAGATTCTCAGGGTCTTTTGGAATGGCTTGTTCAACCTTCAGCAGTTGAAGCACATTCTCCTTATACCTCTAGTGCTACCCCGATTTTTTGGGACAAGGACGACAGGGAAGGCTTTCTAGGACGACAATTTTTTTGCCAAGTTTGGGGACGACAAAGGGGACAACTATATAAAATATAGCGAAATTTTAAAATATTTAGGGAAATTTGCAAATATACATTAAATCCATATGAAAATATGGATAAAGCATTGCATTTAAACATCATAGAACCTTAACATACAAGTTCACAACATTTTATTGTTTCAATACTCAATACGCATAATTCAGAATTCATTGTCAATATCATATATGCATGCGATAACAAAAAAATCTGTTTAACATACAAAATGCCCACAGGCTAAAATGCTGCCATATAGTTTCATGTTCAATATAAAAATCAAAATACAAAAAAACAAAGCACACTGCTGCTCGTATTTTGCTTCTTCCAACACTGCATTAAAATCAGAGTCATTTGAGTCATTGCCACTGTCATGCTCCACTGCAAGTGCATTCTCATCTAAGGAAACCCCAACCAATCCGAGTGTTATTGCCTCCTCATCAACTTGGGCCACATTTTTAGGATCAACATCCCACCGTAAAGTTGGAGTCTGCCTAAACTCTAGAGTCTGATGATCCCAAAGTCGAAGAGCACTATGCACGACCACTAGCTTCTCTGTTCTACTAGACTTAAGTCTATTTCTCTTGAGGAAGTGGACGAAAGCATATGTAGACCAATTCCTCTCTATAGTAGAGGAACTAGCAACCTGTGCAAGGAGGTGAGAGACAAGCACCTTCAACTATGGCATGTCCTTCCCATTCCATGTCCACCACCTAATAGGATCTTTCGGTTACAATACGGCTCTATCCATCCTTGCTTGTGGTTTACTCAATGTTGGGCCAGGAAGATTTGTGAAGTCAAGGAACTGTGTGTGAAGTATAGAACCCTCCTACTCTGAAAACATCTTATCAATGGCTTGTGAGAACCCGTCTAATACCTCTGGATCATCACATGGAGGCACCCTTTCATCCATTTCTGCATACCATTTGGGATTTAGAGCATAGGCTGCCATATGAAGCGGGGTATTCATTATGTTCCACCTTCGCGTTACAATGAGCCTAATATGGTGGTCATATAACCCCAAAGTAGGATCCTTAGCTGCAATTATTTTCTTTATCTTCCCCAACATACTATCAAATGTCTCATATATCTCTCCAAGACTAGGAGAGTCTGTATCAACATATCTAATGACATCTACGAAGGGTGAGATGACATACCAAAGATATCTGCAAAATGCAAACAGTTTGAAAGAATTTTAAATTTATAATCAGAATTAGTAATGTTAATTTAATATAAAAACCAGCAATCTAAAGACTAACATTTAATTTTGATTTTTAAATAAAATCAGCAGCTTACCTCATTGTGGTCCACCAATTGTCACCAAGGATCTTTAACTTGACTGATCTTCCTTTAGGAGAGCTAGAATTAGATCATCGGGTCCACTTTGGATTCATCACCATCAATTATAGAAGCTCATGCACCTCAAGCATCCTTTCCACCAAGATGTAGATAGTGGCATACCTATAATAAATATAATTTTAAATAATTGGAAAATCAAAACACATGTAACAATAATTTAAATAATTTTAAAATAAAGATTCAAATTGGCATACCTTGTCTCAGCTGGTTTAAGGAATTCCTTTGAGGACCTAAAAAGAGCAAGTGAGGTGTGGTGGTTGCAAGTGAACATTTGAAGCAGTCTAGGTTCTGACACCACTTGCTTCACCCAATGTATCTGACCAATGTCTTTTAATGCATTGTTCAATGCATGAACACAATAAGGGGTCCAAAAGATGTGCTTGTAAGCACCCTCCACCATTAAACTAGCTGATTTCCACACATTTCTGAATCTGTGATCATTTGTACGACATTAGCGGCCCCAATTGCCTCTATGGCATCTCTCAAAATGTGAATTGGAACTTTGCATCCTAACACTTCCCTGAACAATCTATAGCTTTCAGAAAATAAGAACCAACAGGGTATATGACAATGATATTGATGAGTGGCCGATGTCTAACATCAGTCCACCCATCCATCACAATAGAGCAGTCTATTCTAACCCAAGTTTGTCTCATATCCTCCAACAACACATTAACCTTGGAGTGCTCTTTGTCTAGGAGGGCAGTTCGTAGCTTATGATCACTAGGGGTTGTGAGTGAAGGACCCATAGTGGCTATATCTTTCATCATTTGTTTGAAATAAGAGGAACATACCACATGAAATGGGATAGCATTAGCAAAAAAGAATTTAGCAATGAATGACTCTATAACTTCCCGTGCTTGTGCTTTAAAAATATTTTCAACTGTTCCTCCCTTGTCACCAACACTCACCTTCCTCCTTCCTCTTGTCTCAATAGGACTAGCACCAATAGTGGATGACATAGGCCTAGATGGTTGTTCACTTGATAAAGTGGGTGATGGCATTGTCAAACTTTGTTTCCCCATTTCAGCCTCCATGTGCAATCTATGACACTCTATTCTCTCCTCTTCAGTTAAATTTGGACAAGCTATAACCCCATGGCATTCAATACCCAAAAAGTGGGATTTCACCTTTGTATAGCTGCCTCTAAAGTCATCATTACAAACATGACAATCCCACATCCTAGTCCCTCATAAATTTTTTTTCTTTTGACCCCTAGGTGTAACATATTGGAGAAGAGGTTTTTTCTTGTTGAAAGGGCCCTTTGCATATTTGCTCATGATTGTTGAAGGGCACTTAAACAAATCAGGTTGTTGCTGCCCACTACTAGCTTCAACACTATGAGTTTGACTACCTCCCAATTCATCCTCACTACTACCCTCGCTGCTGCTCATTTTGGTTTTTATTTTTTTTGAGATTGAAGAATGTTCAACGAACTGAAACAATGCAAAAAAAAATCAGACTGTTTCAAGCCTAAACTTTGATAAAAAATGAAAAATGAAAGCATGGAAGTATGTTTAAACTTACCTCTTCCAAGCTCTTGCTTCCTACAATGACAAAATTACTTGCACAAACCCTTGCTGCTGCTCTTTGAAATGAGAAATAAAAAACGTTGCTGCTGCTGTGTGAAAGAGAGAAATGTTGTGATGAAACATAAAATGATAATATGCAATGTATAGGCCACATTTTTGGCCTTTTAGGGCATATACGGTGGAGGGGCCCACAAATCGGGCAGATACGAGCTACAAAGGACAACCCATAGTTAAGGGGGAATTGTTTTTCCATGTATATTCAGCAGTCTCTTTGGAAAAATCTGAATCTCAGATTACATATACAGATGTCCATCAGATATGGTATCCTTTGAAAATCCAGTTGATTTATAAAAAATAATTTTCCATATCTGTTCTCTCCTTGTTTTATTCGACATTTATTTGCCTATTTGAACTCTAGAATTCTAAAGAATTTTAGATCCTGTAGACTGGAAAGATAAAAAGGCAATCATGAGCACACTATGTTTCAATATAATTTTTTTCTATTTTTTTATAATCTTTTTGCTATTAAATGTGAATGAGGTTCCAACTTATAAATGTGATAATTGAAGCCAAAATCTCAAGAAAAAGGCAAGAAGATTAAAATTCCTTTTTAAAAAAATCAGTATGATGCCCCCATTGTTACATAAATCAATGTGCAAGGAATAGCTGGGTAGATGAGTCATAGTCATTTAAGTTTTATTGCTTATTATGACAAAGTTGATGTTAATGTTATTTAACTACTTGAGGATCATCGTGGAAAAACCACTAATATGTAAAGATGGACAGTTCACACCAGTCTGTGAGTTAACTAGTAATTAACATTAGAGATTTGTTAAAGTGGGCCAAGCATCATCTTGGTGCATAGTGTAATGTCCACTTGTGGGATATACCTGATTTTTGCCCAAAAAATAACAATTTCAACAATACAATTTATTTACAAAGATTATTCTATAAATAAATTGCATAATGGCATGTAAACTTAGAGAAAATTATAATTAATTAACATCAAGCATTATGATTATGAATAATCCCTTTTGAAAAGAAGGATTCAAAATGCATTGGATCCATTTCATAGCATATTTTAACAGCCAACCATATTATGAATATGATGGTAAAGTACGGTAGGTTGCCTAGAGATTGTGCCCCACAATTAACGACCAGCCAAGTCAATTCGACCCCCTAGCCCCCAAGGAAACCAACTTGGGGTGGGCTACTTATTTGAGGCAACAGGTACTTTTGCATCTTGCTACCACATTTCCTCACTAATCTCAGATATGATTGCTTGTAGGAAAAATCAAATGAATGATAACTAATGTTTCGTGATGAATTGACAATTTTATTCATTAAATAAATTAAAGCTTCCAAACAGATTTAATAACAAATGATAGATATAAACATGTTGCGTACCAATCACTTTATAAAATATTAATTCTTGTTCGATGCCTTTCCACAAGCATATCTTCCCTTATTTATAATCTCTTTTGGAGGTCGAATAGTTACAAGCATGGGATACATCTTCACTTAAGGGATACATCCTATTGATACTTCAATTGGCACCCTTAGAAGAATCACTGCTTTTGCTAACTAACCAATATTTTATCCTCTTGCAGATTGCTGACCAGATCCCTTGCTAAAGATATTAATTAATGACTTAAGGAGGGTGCCGACCTTTATGCTTAGTTATCTATTATTTCCTTACACATAGGACATAAAACAAAGGGTTTGTGAGTAGAGTTTCATTTATAAAGGCTTGATTGAATTTTAACCTTTAGAATGTTAGTGTCATAGTAGCTACACTTGGACTTGGCACATACTGAACAAGCTGATTTTGGATTTGGATTCAGACTTGGTAGGCTGATTTTGAACTTAGAGTGAGGATTGGCATAAAAATGGAAATTTGGAAAAAATATTACATTTAGATATTTTAATGGTTTACATGCGTTTTCCTTGAAATCTGCTTTTTCTGTTTTAATATTTAAGTGAGGAAAGTGGATGTCTTTCCCTCTATATGAATTTAAAATATAGAAATGAAAGGGGTACAAGTCAATCAATTGATTCAATGTAGGAGTTTTTTTCTATTCAACATTTGTCTCCTACAAAGGATCACCCCAAACAGGTACTGTTAAGCTGAGAAATGGCAATTAAGAATTACTTTTCGTGAATAAAAGTGAAGAACTATCTTGAATTGATCATTTTCTTTCTAGAGGACTTATTCATTGAGAATCCCGAAGACTGAAAGAGAACTTATTAAAGTAATATTGTTATTTTTGCTTATAATGGTCATGTAAGTTGTTTAGTTAGTTTTTAGTAACTTCCTTTTGTCTTTGGTTCTTGATCGTTTCCGTTGTGGAAAGATTGTCTATAATCTTTTATTTAAGGAGTATTCCTCTCCTTTGTTTAATGTCGATTATAATTTTATGGTATTAGAGAAAAAGGTGCTTTTTTGGCAAATTTTTAAAATAAATTTCACGGTTTATTTAGATGAAATATCAGGGAAATTTTAAAAAATTCTTTTGAAACAATTTTTTGATAAAAATTCTGGGATTTATCATTGAAAATTGTGGTTTTTTTTTGACAGGAAGGGTTTTCTTTTGATTGAAATTGTGTTTTTTCATTGCAAAAATCGGGTGACTTGTGTGGATCTTTTTTTTGTATGATTTTTTTCAAAAATCGTGGCGTATGTTCATTGTTTCAGTCATAGGTTGAAATACTTGCACTCGACAACTTCTCGCTGAGGCTTGAAAAAGAAACTTGGGAAAACTCGGCAATATTCAGAAAAATTTGACAACTTAAAAAATTGCTTAAAATTAATTAGAAATGCATTTTTTTTTGCAAAATTCAATGAGGAGATGCATCTAATGAGTAAAAAAAGAAAGAAGCTGATTCTAGATATATGTAAATGCAAATTGGGTACAAAATGACATCCTGATGTGGAATGTTGATGGCTGGTAGCTTGATAGTCTGATGAAAAATTAAAACAGCGAATCGTCTTTGTAAAACTATAAGTAAATACAACATCAAAACAATCTACATCTTCCTCTTCCCCTTCCCAACAACTCTTGTGAAAATTAAGGTAGGGGAAGGGGGTCTAGTCCTAAGAGTCCGCTGTGGCTGCGCATCCTTGCTCGACACAACTGGTTGTGACTTGACCTCCATCCTGGATGTAGATGGTGCTGGCACTGACAATGACTGATCATCATTCTCAACTTCCTCATCCTCCAAAATGTCATCCAGTTCGAATACACCCCCTCCTCTATAGCCCGCCTCTCCAAATAATAGATCTCATCCTCTATACACAATGGAGGTTGCTCCTGTGATGTCCAATAACTGTAAGGATCTATATCATCCAAATCAAGTGGACCAACTGGTGCTTCCTCTAGCTTGTGCGCAACCAAAGATATATTGCACAAAGACAAGGTCATTGAGGCGTTTCTGAGCTAGCTTGTTCCTCTTCTTTGTGTGGATTGTCTTGAACAAGCTCCAATTGGGCTCACAACTGGATGAACAAGGCTGGCATAGGATTTGGAGGGCAAATTTTTGTAGATTTGGGGCATTTCCACCCTAATTTCCCCACTAAGCATCTGCAAAATAAAATATTGAAGTGTTAGAAAGCAAGGTGAAAACATATTTTAATTTTATCTACTTATCATGCATGTGAAAGACTCCAAAATTCCAAATATTATACCTTGGGTTTGAGTGGTTTTTCCTCTCTTGGCCAAGTTTGAAGAGAATAGCTTGCCCCTTGCATTTTGGTAAATATGCATTTCAGACTTAATGAGGTCTCTCACCTCAAGCTTGGGTATCATCCTTTGAATGCATGCAGTAGGCCCTCCATGACCTCTCCATTGGGATTGTAGTAGGATGACGAGAAGCAAAAACGAGGGTTGAGGAAGTATTGTGTTGCATGAATGGGTTGGTGGAGTTGATTGTTCCTCCTATCAATAATTTCTTATATAAGTTCAAATTTGAGGTTGTACCCCTTGTAATAATTTTTGATAGACTCCTTTGCCCTATCCATGGCCTCATAAAGATAACCCATTGGGGTTTGATCCCCATTTACCCAAGTGGAGAACTCTAACCAACAGTGTCGACTACTACAATTGAAAAATACATAAAGTTTAATCATTAAAGTTACAAATTAATAATGAAAGACTTGAATACCAAAAAATTAAATATTCAAGTTTTCAAGTTACCTTCACAATCTCTGTAGCTCTTAGTGCAAATTGGTCATCAAAGGCAATGTATGCAACACTCTCTCTGTTAGGATTATTCGAATAAGTTGAGTCTAGCCATGCTTGACTCAAACATTTGCTTCAAAGCCGTCAAAGAACTAAGAATACTTTGCAACATTAAAAAAATCTTTGCAAACCTTGTGACCCCTGGTTACCAATGCCTTCCCTTTGGTGTGTTTTCTCATCAAGCAAAGAACCCAAGGGTGATTGTAGATGTATTTTGTAATCTTCCTTGCATCCTCTACAACTGGTGTCACCCAATCTAGTTTTCCTTTGTCCTCCAAAAGAAGGTCAAGGACATGTGCTGCACAAGGTGTCCAAAAAAGTGTACTATGTTTTTCTTGGAGGATTCTACCAATTACCATATAAGCTGTGCATTGTTGGTTAGTATTTGCACCACAATTTCAATTCCAACCTCCATGACAACTTGCTCTAACATTAGAGCCAAAGTTTCAACAGTCTTCACCTTGTTGGAGGCATCAACGGATTTCAAGATCACCACATCATTCTTGCAAGAAATTAAAAAACCAATGATTGTGCGGTTTTTGACATCTGTCCATCCATTAGAAAGAATGATGCAACCAAATTGTTTCCATTCTATTCTTTTCTCTTCCACCACTTCTTTTGCCCTAACAATTACATTTGTGAGCAACCTACAAGTACAAAGTGAAATTAATGTTAAGTACACAATTTTGATTAAAAAAAACTTAAATTCAACAACAATTAGTATTACTAATTAGTAATTACTCTAAATAAAAAAAATTTATAAATTTAGTCTACACTCTAAAAATCAAAACTCAACATAAGTTATCAAGATTGAAAACTAAAAGTGAAGAGTTAGAACATTTAAAATCGAAAACAACTGAACTAACCTCCCACTCAAGTCAAGACGAGAAGGCGCCTTGTAGCCTTTTCATGCCACAATCATTTTAGTAATGAAATTAAATTAATATGAATTTTCTGCAACATTGAAAGGGATGTTGTTGAAGTATCTGTAATCAGCACAAGCAATGTCTACTTGTCCACACAGTTCTCTCCAATGATGGCTATGCTCCAAGTGTGTTTTTGTGTAGAAAATAATCATCTATAGAATGCCGCTGTGACATTGATGGTGGTGCTGCTAGAAGTAGCAAAAGTGGTGGTTGAGGTGGTGGTGGATTTGCGGATATGTGGGCCACAAAGAGATCCCACTATGCCCTCATTTGCTGCTTCTTTTTCTTAAGGTTGATTGTAACACCTTGAGATTCAACTATGCGCCCTTTCCCTTTGCAATTTTTGTTCTTCTTGGGCAGCAAGCAAGGCTTTATTTTCTCTTTCTTAAGGTTGATTGTAACACCTTGAGATTCAACTATGCGTCCTTTCCCTTTGCAATTTTTGTTCTTCTTGGGCAGCAAGCAAGGATTTATTTTCTCTTTTTTATTTCATCTGTGGTCTTCTCACAAACTCTCGTACCATGCATCGTGATGCCTGCAAGGTGGTATTTCAAGCGATGTGTGCCTCCATAAATTAGTTTTTCGCACATAATGCAAATTATGGTATTACATTCCAGTCCTTTGAAGGCATACTTCCAAGCCTTATTTGTAGCCACTTTTGGGCACATGCATACATATCTAGATGGACATGCGTCTACTGAGGCACTGACAGACTTTGAAGCTGACCCAGTTGTAGAAGAATCTGTATTTGCCATTCAATCAAATTATCAACCTACACATACAAATTGAAACCACAAGTTAATATTTTAAAAGAAAATTTAGTAAACAAAGTAAATTAGTTTAAATAATTTTAGGCATATTTGAAATTTGAAAAAAGAAGAAAATTGTGTTAGAGTTTGAAATTTTTAGGAAAAGTTGACTCTTGAGAAAACAATGAAAAAACAGAAAAAATTGTCAAAAAATGGTGTTAAATCTTATTCATTACTCTATAAAAATTTAGAGTACTTAGGAAATGTCATTATTGAGCTTCTATAAACCTAGATGCAATTGTCCCAAGTTTGACGTCATCTTTAGTGCACAAAAGTTTGATATTGTTGACAAGGAGTCCAAGTAAATCATTGCATTTAGCATCAAAGATCATGGGTTGTATTGATTGGTTGACACTAGAGAGCCTTAGGAGCATATGCATTGGCTACAAAGAGTTCATCTATTAGTACTTTTTGGCATTAGTGCTATGGAAATCTCAACCTATCTTATCTCTCTTAATTGGCTCGAGGGAATATGGTAGATTGCTTATTTGAGATTCAACAACAGAGACACGATGTATGCAGAGCTTGTCAAGTAGGGAAGCAACACTGAACTCCATTTTCAGAGGGACAAACTTGAAGACCATCAAAGGTCCTTCAACCTAGTTCACACAGATGATTGTGGACCAATGGATATTCTATTAGTTACTGGTGCTAGTTATTTTCTCTTGTTTGTTGATGATTTTAGTATTAAAGTGCGGATATTTTTTCGTCAAAGCAAAATCAGATGTATTTAATGAATTTTAGAAGTTTAAAGCCTTAGTTGAAAAAGAGTCAGGATGTTGAATCATCACTCTTAGGTCAAATAAAGGATGAATCCTGTTCCAACGAATTCACTGACTTATGTTCTAAACACGGTATCAAGCATCAACTTACCTCACCTTATTCCGCTCAAGATGTAGTTGAGAGGAGGAACTGTACTATTATGGAGATGGCCCGATGTGTGTGGGAGAACAAGAGTGTTCCAAAGAAGTTCTGGGTTGAAGCAATTTACATTGCAAAATACCTTCTTAACAAGTATCCCAAACATGTCGTCAAGAAGACCCTAGAGGAAGCTTGATCTGGGAGGAAACCAAAAATCAGCCATCTTGAGGTTTTTGATTCTACTGCATATGTTTGAATTCCAGATATCAAGAGAACCAAACTAGATTCCAAAACCCAGAAGTGGATGCTTACAATGACAATCATAAGGCATATCAGCTGATTGATGTGGATATTTATCACTTGACATTCAACACAAATGTAAGTAATTGATGCAGAAGTTGGACCTTTTCAATTGTCTTCTCCCATCAATGTTCGTGAAGATGCCTCTATGAAAATTTGTCAACAAAACTGTGGTAAATTTTGCATGTAGGATGGCGACTTGCCTTTTATTCAACACAACTAGAACAAAGCTCACTAAGCTCTTAATTGTAGCCTTCTTGAGGTTTTTCTATAGAGCTAGCTCATTGTATGAGTTGATTTATCTTAATTGGGCTGGCAAATACAAACACCATTTCAAGACCGAGTTGACAGCTACATAGTCTCTTTTCTTTGGCTAGTTAAATTTGCTGAATGTTCAGTTTATATTTGTAAAATTAGTTATCCAATTGTCCTTGCATCATGCGTATTTTAATTTATGAAAATTAAATCACATTGTTATTCTACACAAAAATTGTCGAAAACACGTAGTGGCAGACTTACATTTATGGAGGCCCTGTGTTTTGGTAGTAGGGCTTGCAATGGTTCCTAGTTGCCATATGTTCAATGACATAACACTCACTCATAACATCCAAATGAGCAAGCCCTATGCTGTAGTGATAATTTGTAGATTTACTAAGTTGTGGCCAATGCTAAGTGACTTGTATGCTTGGATTTTGAACAATTCGGAGGAATTTATGGAGGAAGAAATATGCATATTTCTTTGTGTTTAAGGGCTTTTTCATCCTTGAATTCACGTCTCTTGTAGACAAGGATTGGGTGTCGGAAAATGGTCCTTGGATTCTCCAAAGAGACTTCTTGTGCATGAAACCTTGGTACCACCCTTCTTTTGACCTGTGAACCAAGACTTTCTCCTCTACTTATTTTGGGTGTGCTTACCCTATCTTCACTTCTAGTTTCATGAATTAGATTGTTTGTGGGCCATACGCAATGGCATAGGGAGTTACCAAGTAGATTATGATAAAAATGCTTCTCAATTGATAAGTGTACACCCTATGTCAAAAGTTGACAGTCCATGAGCGTGGTAATTTGAAAGCAAGTGGTAAGCCCACATGGTGGATTGGGGTTAACCCTCAACAATTCAGAGGAATTTATGGAGGAAGAAATATGCATATTTCTTTGTGTTTAAGGGCTTTTTCATCCTTGAATTCACGTCTCTTGTAGACAAGGATTGGGTGTCGGAAAATGGTGCTTGGATTCTCCTAAGAGACTTCTTGTGCATGAAACCTTGGTACCACCCTTCTTTCGACCTGTGAACCAAGACTTTCTCCTCTACTTATTTTGGGTGTGCTTACCTTAACTTCACTTCTAGTTTCGCGAATTAGATTGTTTGTGGGCCATAGGCAATGACATAGGGAGTTACCAAGTAGATTATGACAAAAATGCTTTTCGATGCACAAAATGCTTCTCAATTGATAAGTGTACACCCTATGTCAAAAGTTGACAGTCCATGAGCGTGGTAATTTGAGAGCAAGTGGTAAGCCCACATGGTGGATTGGGGTTAACCCTCAACATTATGTTATTTCTTTGAGCACTCAGAATACTTTCATCACATGCTTTCCCAAGGAATGACTCACAACCATTAACACCCCCCACCTGCTCAAGCAATTGGGGCTGAGGATTTCCCTTGTGGGGAAGCTTTGCAACTAATGTTGGTGAGGGTGACTTTATTGCTTCGTCAATCAGGAAGTCAACGAATCTTGAGAATTCTCAAGTGATTGGTTTCCCCAATGTCTGCTTGCTTGAAAGAACATCAAAGAGGGCCAAAACCATCACTGTCAAAAACCAAGCATCAAGTGATTTTAAGGTCATCAACAAAAGAGAAAAATATTGAAGGAATGTGCAAAATTGAGGCATCCCCGTTTATGGGCTAATGCATTTTTGTAATTTTGTTTTTGATCAATATCTTTGGGGAACGACCCCCAAAGCTGACTTATGTATCAAAAATAAATACATCTGCAATGTTGAATTCAAAAGTTGAACAAATTTATTATAAATGTTCAAACTTTTGAAAAATATAATAGACTAGTGTATTAAATATTTGATATATTTACATAAATTAAAATTTTGTAATCTATATAGATTGTAGGATTTGGGTAGCCCCCCAATGCGATTGGTGGTGCTGGCTTGACATGTAGGCTGCAAGAATTGGTTAGCCTCCCTATAACTTGCAGTGTGCAGGGTTAACTTTTTAACATAGTTGCACGGGGACGGGGGTACTTGGGTACTTTGGGTACGGGTACGGGTACCGGTACGGCTATTTTTCAAAATAGGGGATGGGGGTACGTCAATTTTTTTTTATAATATAATTTTAATATTTTATAGAAAATCTGAAATTATGAGTCATGACATTTGAGTTTTCAAAACAAGAATAGTGATAAAGTTTGCAGATGTGTAATGTATCGCTTTTAGTTTCAGATTTGCAATATGTTCCTAAATGTTTAGATGCATAAGTTCATAACAGAGATGGCAAACTTTAAACATGAACAAGAAGATTATAATTCATATAACGACATATTGCAAATGATGAACTTCTGACTTGAACAGCGATAAAGTTTACTAGTTTAAGTTAATCAATATTGTATCAAAGTTTCAAACCGATTACATATTGAATTAAGCTTGATAAACAGCAAGCTGATACGCAAACAAAAAACGGAAACAAAAATCAGAC
>MU228389.1:170393-190393 GCA_018584345.1 Thuja plicata | reverse complement strand
GATCGATAATATAAGTTTTAGTATGATGAATTTCTCTAATTGATATTACAATATGAATTTATCTGATCGAGGCTATATGCAACAACACTCCCTCTTAGCTAGGGAAGATAAAATCATATATATCACATTTCTCATGATAAGGAGTCTCGCATATCTCATGAAGACAAACATCACATAACACGTGATGATAAGAATCACATAACTTGTGAGTTGTCACATAACTCGTGGCACTAAGTATATCACATAACTTGTGATAAGAAGTCTCACATATCTCGTGAAGACAAACATCACATAACATGTGATGATAAGTATTACATAACTCGTGACACTTAAAGGATGATATGCTTGAGAATATTACATTCTCCTTATACATCCTAGTTATGGTATGTGCACTGACATTATGTCACATAATGTCTACCATAACAGCTCATGGCACATCCATGAATGATACCAAGTCAGCATGATATCATTATTACAAGATCGTCATCTTATAATATTTGAATACAAGTGCTCATTTCCAAAAGATCGTCACCTTTTAGAGATGAATACAGGGGGTAGAGCCCATAAGTCCATATATTAACTCATATGACAGAAGAAGTTTAAACATTAAACATCTTATATATATATCAGTAAAGATTACAATGCAAATTAGAATTCATTCATACCAAGACCTTTCCTGAAGTGTTCAACTTTCACTTTGGCAAGTGGCTTGGCGAGTATATCTTCTGTCTGATCTCCTGTACTGATATATTCCAGCTGAATCACATTCCTATCCACCATGTCTCTCACATAATGATAAGGAATCTCTATATGCTTGGATCTATCGTGAAATACCGGATTCACAGAAAGTTTTATGCAACTCTGATTATCACAATGGATGACTGTAGGTCTCAGGGGCTTACCGAATAATCCCACAAGCAGTTTCCTGAGCCATACTGCTTCTCTTGCAGCCATAGAGGCTGCAATGTATTCGGCCTCTGTAGAACTTTGAGCAACTAAAGACTGTTTCCTGCACATCCAAGATATCATGGCGGATCCCAAACTGAAGTAGCAACCTTAGGTGCTCTTTCTATCAGTTACACTTCCAACCCAATCAGGATTTGTGAATCTATGGATATTTAAGTCAACTTTCTCATATTTGAGTCCATAATTTAGAGTACCTTGAAGGTATCTCATGATATGCTTCACAACCATAAGATGTATCTCCTTAGGCTCACACATAAACTGACTCAAGGCATTTACTGCATAACAGATATTTGGTCTAGTATTAACCAGGTACATCAAAAATCCAATTATCTGCCTGTAGAGGGTAGGATCTGCAAACGGAGAATCTGTTGCTGCCTCCTTTAGTTTATGAAGGTTTGTTTCCATGGGAGAAGACACGGGTCTGCAATTTATCATACCAAATCTCTTGAATATGTCTAAGGTGTACTTTCCTTGATTAAGCACAACGCTGTTTGAGTTCTGCCAAATTTCCAATCCAAGGAAGTAATGTAGAAGGCCTAAATCCTTCATTTCAAACTCTTTAGCAAGATCTTTTTTACATTGATCAATAAGGCGATCTTCTCTTGTAATTAACAGATCATCAACATACAAGATTGATATTAACATGTCACCTTTGCTTTGCTTGAAGTATAGATTTGGATCTGCATCATTCTTAGACAACCCCAATTCCATGAGATAGCTATCGATTCTTTCATACCATGCCCTGGGGGTCTGTTTAAGTCAAGAGAGAGCTTTCTTCAATCTGCACACATGAGATTCTGCAGTGTGAATCTCAAATCCTTTTGGTTGCTCTAAGTAGACTTCTTCCTCTATTTTCCCATTTAGGAATGCAGTCTTTACATCCATCTGATGAACTGTCCATCCTTTGGCTGCCGAGATGGCTAGAACTGTTCTGACTGAGGTATATCTAGCAACAGGTGCAAATGTTTCCTCATAATCAATTCCTTCTTTCTGTGAGAAACCTCTGGGAACAAATTTGGCTTTATGTTTCTCTATACTGCCATCTGCAGCATACTTGATTTTGAATAGCCACTTGGATGAAACAATAGATTTTTCCTTTGGTCTAGAAACAACTTCCCAAACATCATTTTTTAATATTGACTGGTATTCTTTTGTCATGGCATCCTTCCATACTTGGTGTTTGAGGGCTTCTGATGCATTAGAAGGTTCAGACTTAGAGAGATCATTCATTAAAGCCACATAGCTGGAAAATCTTCGGGTTCTTTTACTTTCTGTAAAGGTCCCTGAAGGAGTTGCATAGTTCTTTTCTTCTTCCATTGTTTTGGTGGCTCAAAGTGGTCTTTTCTTAAGATTCTCTTGAGGTGAGTTTTGTACATCATTTACATCCTCTTCAGGATACTCCCTCTGAAGCTCAGGAGTAAGATCCTCTTCTAGGTCTGAAGGTGGAGTATTATTTTCTGACTCAATAGAATTTCTAGCCCTTTTAAAAGCTAGTTGTTCCTCAAATATTACATCTCTACTGAGTTATTGCTATGTCCAGGTACAAATACTCTATAGGCTTTACAAGTTTCACTATACCCAACAAAGATTCCTTTTCTTCCAGAAGGTTCTAGTTTTGTTCTTTTCTCTTTAGGTACATGAAAGAAAACATGGCATCTGAATATCTTTAAGTGAGTGATATCTAGCTTTATACCTGTGAAAACTTCTTTAGGAGTTTTGTCTTCAATATGGGAGTGAGGACATCTATTTTGTATGTATACAACAGTGTTGGAGGCTTCTACCCAAAGATAGGTTTCTAAAGGAGCATAGCTTTAGCTGCTTCTACAATAACTCTATTTTTCCTCTCAGCAACCCCATTTTGTCGAGGGTTGTAAGGAACAATGAACTCCCTCTTAATCCCAACTTCTTTACAAAATTCTCTAAAGATGTCAGAGGTGTATTCCCTCCCATTATCAATTCTTAGGGTTTTTATTATCTTTCCAGAGGAGTTTTCAGAGAG
Organism: Thuja plicata; assembly: GCA_018584345.1. Lineage (NCBI taxonomy): Eukaryota > Viridiplantae > Streptophyta > Pinopsida > Cupressales > Cupressaceae > Thuja > Thuja plicata. The sequence continues at coordinate 187,428 of MU228389.1, read as the reverse complement.
GATTTGAATTCCTTAAATTTCCTAAGGATCTCTTTTGATTCTTTACATTTGAGGAAGTAGATCCAGGTTTTTCTGGAGAAGTCATCAACAAATATTACATAATATAGAAACCCTCTTACAGAAGGTACATACATGGGTCTACATAGGTCAGAGTGAACTAGTTCTAATACATTACTTGTTTTACTAGAACTACTTTGAAAAGAACCCTGAGTATTTTTTCCTAGGGCACACCCCTTACATGTACTTTAACTTAGGTAAGCGAGTGACTAGTTTTCCATGGAAGATAAGGCACGAAAGTTTAAATGTCCTCCATATCTCATTAGAGTCTGCGATTTCGTGAATTAGGGCAAGATTAGGTTCAGTTTATACCTCATACAAGTAGCCTTTTCTATGCCCCATGGTTATAGCTTTCTTGATAGAAGAATTCTTTGGCCATGCCAACACTTGCTATCCATGAAGGTTACTCTATACCCATTATCCTCAAGTGCAGATATGGAGACTAGGTTCCTCTTGATGCCTGAAACGAAAAGATCTCCGGTCAGTTGGATAAACATGCCTGACTTCAACTTAATGGTGCAAGTCCCAACACTTTTTATTGGATGTGCAGAGTCGTCTCCAATGGTTACCTCTTCATCGATTTCTTCTATCATAGAATCGAATAGTTTTCTATACCTAGTGATGTGTCTTGATGACCCACTGTCTATGATCTAGGTATTAGATTTGTTGGATACTTGATTAGAGATAGCAGAGTAGAATACATGTTTCTTTGAATCACGCTCCCTTTTATTTCTTTTCACTTTGGCAAATGTAGCTAGTTGTTTAATTCTATCTGGACATCTAGCTGCATAATGCCCATATTGATCATATCTGAAACACTAAATGTGAGAAGCATCTTTCTTAGATGAACCCTTTTCATGATGGTCCTTCCTCTTCTGAAGGTGTTTCTTCTTGCCTTTCTTGTGAGAGTTTACATTTAACACATGAAGATCCTCATGTATGCTCTTTTGTTTGATCCCTTTCTTGTTTTGTTTCGACTCTTCCTGAAGACAATCAGATATTAGTCGATCAAAGTTTGGATATTTAGACCTTGCACTAATGCCTTGAACAAAAGTCTCCCAAGTGTTTGGTAGGTCATCTAGTGCAATGAGAGTTAGTTCTTTGCTCTGAATTACATATCTGAGTGTTGACAATTCATCCCTTAAAGCAGATATTCTCATAAAGTATGCATTAATGGATTCTCCTTTATTCATACTTATATGATTAATTTCCCTCTTTAGAGCTAGGGTTCTGCTAGCATTGTTTATCTCATACGCTCTTTCGAGTGATTTAAACATATGATAGGCAGTCTCATATTTTGTCAGGGTCGGCGCTATATGGTATCTAACACCATCAACTATGATATTCATGGCCTTTTCATTTCCCTCAATCCAAATGGATTTTTCAGGATCATTCTCTGACTCTTCTTTCTCTTCCTTTATGAATGACTCGACCTTATTTTCTCTTAGAATCATTTTAATTCTGAATTTCCACGATGAGAAATTTTTTCCTCCTTCAAGTCTATCCTCAAATCTGATAGCGCTTGCCATAGAAATGTGATATATTAATTGATATTGAATTTCTCAAGTTTGAGAGCTTCTAGGATCTTCCTTTACCAGAACTCAGATACCATGTTAAATCAAGGCAAACTTATTATTCAATTTTCAATTAAGCAGTTATATATAAATATGCAATACTGATTATATATATATATATATATATATATATGAATCTCTATTCTAATAATAAAGTTATTTACTGGAGTAGAAGAATTGTATGTATGAACTGAAGTGAACTTGTAATTCTGATATAATTCAAACTGAAGATGGTCGCTGTTCAATATACTTCACACTAATTGATTTCGGTGTTAGTATTTGAACAGCCGATCAATATATATATATGTGTGTGTGTTCGCTGGGCAGTGATAAGTCACGTCTATGATAGACGTGACTCCTTGAGGAGTCACGCCTATCATAGGCATGACTAATAGTCATACCTTATGGTTATATGCATCGTTTGTATTTCCACACCGCTTCAATATTAACTATCTGTTAATACCGATTCAATATCTATTACGATTCACTACTAATGTTTATTAAGTTGATTCGATCATAAGAAAAATCGTGTATATATATATATATATATATATATATATATATTCCTCTTTAATCAGATCGATAATATAAGCTTTAGTATGATGAATTTCTTTAATTGATATTATAATATGAATTTATCTGATCGAGGCTATATGCAACAACAAATAGTATTAATATTTTTAACAATATTTCCCTGATCAAGAGTCGTGCTCACCCATTTATTCAAGATAGGATTGATGGAGACTAGTTTTTCCTTCAAGGCAATTTTTTATTTCCTCCCCTGGAGTAGTTTTCTTTGATCGATAGAGGAAAACCTAAGCCTGAAAGTTTTGATGTGGAATATGGAACCACTCAATGACAAGGTGAGATGCCTAGATAATTGGATGCCTACGCTCTGCAGCCTGTGCCCAACAATTGATATATCCACATTCTCGACTTAATGCCACACAAAATATACCTTTGCATATTAGCAGCTACACGGTTTTTTTTTTTCAGATTGGTGCAATAATTGTCTAGGGTTTTCAACTTTCTTGTTAAAGAGCCAAAAAGACACGTATCTTGTTGATTTCACTCCATACCTGTTTCCGACATGACTTGTACTTGGAAACGACTAGTTTTCTGGCTGATTTGGAATTTTAGTCCTCCATTGTTGGCTGGACTGGATTGAGGGTGATTATCTGATAAAATCTGTGTGATCATTGGCTGTTATTTTATCTTGATATTTTTGTGTTTTCATTATTGTTCTGCATATAGGTTTTTTTAATTATATTTTATCCTTTTCTAGAATCACGAGTTTAGAACTTCTGCTCCACGGAGAGAATACTAGATATTGGATGATACCTGTATGGCTTTTTTCAACCACACTAGCTAATATCATGGTCTTTCCTTTCACTGCTAATTTACATCACTTCTTAAGAGGATCATGTAATTATCATTGCCTGGTATGTGACATAAAGTAGTAATAAGAGAATAGATTCAGTATCCATCAGTGGCAACTGACAGTCAATTTTATTTTGTTATGCATGAAAGCTTTCTACTGATCATCTGTGTTTTTGCATGCCATTGAAAACATATCAAGCACTGCAATAATTTTAATTGTATCTTATGTTCCAATACAATTATCAATACCGTATCAACATTTTATTTACAATTAATGTTCTTAGGAAAAATATATGGTGAGTGAGAGGAAGAAACTTACCAATCATTTTCTTTGTCAGCAATAATCTGAATAATGAGTTTTGGATATCCAGGCCTGGGATGAGCGCCTTAAGAAGGGTTATGAGCAGAGGGCAGTGATTCAAGTACAAAACTTTGATCCATCATACACATCAGCAGAAATAGGTGTAAGTATTTTCTAACAATATATTGTATGTGGTGTTATTTATGTTATTCATATTTTCTAGTTAGCCATTGTGGGTTGTGTTGTTGTTGCACGGAGTCAGCAGCTTGTTGGGACTGATAAAAGTCAAATTGATAAAATATTCAGTTGACCACATAACATCACAATGAATGCTCAACTTCAATAATTGACAGAGATAAATTCCAAGCTGACTATTTCAAATTGAAACATAACAATGATCCTTTACACTGAATCCACAACCGCACCAAACCATTTTAAAAATGGCAGACCAGTATGTCAACGGCAATTCTTCAAACCCTCGTTCATCCTAATTAAAAACAAGGAGGGTTCTGCTGTGGCAGATTGGTAACTGGGTCATCATTACTGGGTTCATGGAAATTGCTTGGTCATATTGCACAGCTTCACATGCTGGGTTAAGGATGGTTTTTGTAGTAAACTACTAGCTTTATTATTCTGAATTCTGGAATTAATGCTGCCACAAACAATCTCAGAAAGTGGAATATGTCGTTTTTTCTTATTTATAAGTTGCTTTAATACCATGTTCATAAACTGAAGAGCCATGATTTTTATCAAATATATTAGAACATTTAGAAGGATAGAAGATTAACTACAGATTTACAATATGCTTGGGTAACAAAAAAAAAAATGGTGTCATGAAATGGGTTCATTGTCAACTCTCTCTAGAACCAAAATATATCTCATATGTTTTTATGCAATGCTAACTTTGTCACATATCTTTATGGTATTTTTACAAGTCATATCACTTATCGATAAATAATGCTGAGACGTGGGGAAACTTATCAATAATGCTTGAGGTTTGAATTAGATATTAGCTTCTGAGAGAGGTTTGACAGGAACAAGGCAAAATGTGGTTTGACATGACAAACAGGATTCATTGTGCAGTTGGCCATACATTATTACAGCTTTTAAATAGGCTAATGTATTTGAGCTATCAACACCTGATGGAGCTATGTTGGCAATATCATTGAATGAAATTTAATTGAAGTTATTGATGTAACTTGTATTTCCATTTTTATTCATCTCTCTTACCCCTGCAAAGTCCTTTTATTTTTGTGTAAGCATTTATTCCCCCTTGCCTACAGTAGCTCGTTTCATTTATTCTTATGTATAAATCTAGTTTTCCCTAGAATACACAGACCCCTAGTCAAAGAATTTACCTGCTAGTAAGTGTTATGCCAAAACCTAGTCATATGTCGTAACTTAATTGAAACGTGCTTGTTGGACATAACTAATGTGGTGTTACCACAACATTACCATAAGCATTAAATGCTTGTGTACAAAGTGTAATCTAAGCATAGTAGCAAAGTATGGTGTAACTTAATTGAAACTTGCTTGTTGGACATAACTAATGTGTGGTTACCACAACATTAACATAAGCAATAAATGCTTGTGTACAAAGTGTAATCTAAGCATAGTAGCAAATTTCTCGTTGAAAATTAAGTTATCTCCAATTGCTTGTGAGTAATTTAGTCATAAGCAATACATGCCTGTGTGTGAAGTGTAATACAATCTGAAGAGGATCGTTCATTTGTTTTGTAGATTTGGACATGATTTGTTTTATAAATTTTCAGCATTTTTTATTTTTCCAATTATTATTTTTTTTTCTCTTGGCAAAGGTTTTTGCTACTATGATTCTAACATTATACATAATATTATAGCTTGAAGATGCTCTCGAGATGAAAAAATTGTTGCTATTCCTTGAGTGTGTATATGGTTGAGTGGTTGACTTGTAGGCTACCTTAAGTAGGTAGTTGGCTTGATGTTATCTGATAATTATTACATTCTTTTATAGGTATTTAGGTTGTCATAGGTGTTATACATATGTATCTAAGCTGGCCTGGGTGACAACTAGGGCATAAATAGTCTATACATAGGAGCTTGTGGTTAGTTTATGATCATCATATGAATTGTGTTTTCGCTGGATATGTTGAAACATTTACCCCTTCAAAGTGGCTTGTTATTCTCAGTTATTATCAAATATTTGCATTATATTTCATATTGTATTGCTACCTTGTGCAATTTTTTCATTACAAGTGATAGCAGGCATGAACTTGGCACTATAAAGTTTAGGCATCTATTTATTTATTTTGGAGGTCATTATGGGAAGTGCACACTATCCTTTTGATTTTGGTGAATTTTTCTTAGTTTTCAAACTTAAGTTACTGTTCTATATATTTGAAGGAATCTGGAGTAGAATTGAAGTGAAAAATCAATGAATTTTTTTCCGACTTGTAGTTGGTTTATCAAAAACATATTTCTACTACTATAGGCCAAATTTGAGGTCATTTTTTTAGCAGAATTCAAGGAGTTATTACAAAATTTGGGATTCCACAATCTTTTGTTAAGGCAGCAAATCAGTGAATATCTTGGAATTTTTCGAGGAAGTGACTCTATGCATTGGTAAGTTATCCAAAAAAATTCATGTTGATTTGATTTGTATTGTGTGATTTATTGCAAAATCATTTTACTCCACAACGAGGTTCCAACAAGGGGCAAATGAAATTGTCAAACATGGAAAATCTTTAAGAAATGATGATTTGGTTTATTGAAGAAATTGGTTCCATAGATAATGTATCTACAAGGGGAAAAAATAGGGGAAGAAACCAACAACTTGGAGGATCAAGTTAGAAGTAGTGAAGCAAATGAAAGGGTTTTGATGCAGAAGCATCCAGGGTGTAAGAGCAATTTTGCATCACCCAAAAATAGTCTAGTTTTCAATAAGGTCTATCTTTGGACAGGGTTACTATTTTTGGCAAGTTTACTATTTTTAGTAAGTTCATGTGAGCACAAATTGTTCCAATTGTCAGGTTCATTTAGGATATATAAGCCTGTCGTTAAAGTTTAATGGCAAGATCAGGTCTGGTTTTGAAGATATTGCATTTTCTGTTTTGGCAAGGTGGTACAAAAACTTTGAACTCAGTTTTGAAGGCCTTAGAGGGAAGGAGAAGATAACAAGCTGGGATTGAATGGTGGAAAAATTGAATAGATAATTCATTCTTGTTGACTATGAGCTTGATTTGTTGAAGAAAATTCAAGGGTTGAAACAAGCAGGAATATATGTCCAGGAATATACAGAAGAGTTCTATTGAGTCCTTATCAGAACGGGTCATTCTGAAGCTAACAAGGAGAAAGTTGCCCGTTACATAAATGAAGGCCGATTATTCAAGAATAGTTGATCATGTTAAGAATGTCTACCATTGAAGATAAATATCAATTTTCTTTGAAGGTAGAAGAAAAACTAAATACGAAGTTTGCGAGCAAGCAAAGTGGAAGAGGGCGTGGTGAAAAGCCTAGTGGACGGTCCTATGGAGGCCGAAATGAAGATCAAAAGAAGAATGGTGACTCTAGTAGCGGTTAGAATCTGAGGGGAAACAATTTCTATAACCCTTGCAATCAAAATAACAGAGATCAGAGAGGAAGAGGAAGAGGAAGAGAGCAAGGACCAGGATGAGGAGGTTTTCGTGGGACGTGTTTCCGTTGCGGAGAAGAAGGGCATAGAGCTTATGAGTGTCCCCAACATCAAGGAAGAACAAATAGAAGACTGAAGGACAATGCACGAGTTGCACATGAAGATGAAGATGCTAAGTCGTCACATTCTGAAGATGTTGAAAGATGAGAGGTTCTTGTTACCAGAAGAGCCCTGATAAATGATGATAAGGAACCTACGCAAAGGAAGAATTTGTTTCGCACAAGGTGTAAGTGTAATGGTAAGGTATGCAATGTCATTGTTGATAGTGGTAGTACTGATAACCTTGTTTTAGTGGAAATGGTTGATAAATTGAAGTTAGAGAGAAGGAAGCATCTGAATCCCTATCGGATAGCTTGGTTGCAAAAGGATCACAAGAATTTGTTCAATGAACAATGTCCGACAAAGTTCAAAATTGGATTGTCGTGCAGTACATGATGGGTATGCAAATACCTATTCTTTGACAAAGGATGGAGTCTGACACAAGCTAAAGACATTGAAGGAAACATACGAAAAGGTATGTAGTAATGCCAACATATGTTTAGTTGATGGAAGGAAGTTTCTAGAAGGCATGAATCATGAGCATATGTGTTTTGCTTTAATTCCAAAAGTTGGTAAAGAGGAAGTAGAAGATGTGCCTGTGGAAGTTGCAGATTTGTTGGATGAGTTTCAGGATATTGTAACTGATAATGTACCTGATGGATTGCCGCTAATAAGAAAGATTAGTCAGCAAATGGACTTGATTCCTGGAGCTAGCTTGCCAAATAAGGCAGCCTATAGAATGACTCCAACTGAAAGTGAAGAATTGAATAGACAAGTGCAAGAGTTGTTATAGAAGGGGTTGATTCGAGAGAGTTTGAGCACAGGTATTGTACCAGCAATACTAGCACCAAAGAAAAATGGAGAATGGAGGACGTGTACAGATTCTTGTGCTATCAATTAGATTACTATCAAGTATAGATTTCCCTTGCCAAGGATGGATGACATTATGGATTGCTTGAGTGGAACTGAGTACTTCACAAAGATAGATCTGAAGAGTGGATATCACCAATTCTGAATTAGAGAAGGAGATGAATGGAAGACAACCTTCAAGACAAAGGAGGGCTTGTATGAGTGGTTAGTCATGTCTTTTGGGCTAACCAATGCATTGAGCACATTCATGCGGCTCATGAAGGAGGTATTGAAAGAATTTTTGAGTAAGTTTGTTAATGTTTACTTGGATGATATTTTGCTCTTCAGTAAGACATTGGAAGAGCATATAATGCATATTTGTGGGGTCTTTGAGAAGTTAAGGGAAGAGAAGTTGTTGATTAACTTGAAGAAGTGCAGTTTTGTGAAGGAGTTAGTGTACTTGGGATTTGTTGTCTCAGCAGATGGTCTTAAAATGGACCCAGAGAAAGTGAAGGCTATCCTTGAATGGCTTACTCCAGGGAGTGCTACTGAGGTAAGATCTTTTCATGGTTTGGCTAGCTTTTACAGAAAGTTTATCAAGAATTTTAGTAGTTTCTATGGACATTTGACTGAAACCATGAGAGGGGATAGAAAATAGTTTAAGTGGATTGCTGGAGCAATAAAGAGTTTTGATTTGTTGAAGAGAAAAGTTACAAAGCAGCCTGTTTTGGCACTTCCAAATTTTAATAAGGTATTTCAAGTAGATTGTGATGCTAGGTATTTTAAGGTATTTCAGTATCTGTGGACCCTTGACTAAAACCATGAGAGGCGATAGAAAAGAGTTTAAGTGGACTGCAAGAGCAACAAGGAGTTTTGATATGTTGAAGAGAAAAGTTACAAAGTAGCCTGTTTTGGCACTTCATATTTTAATAAGGTATTTCAAGTAGACTGTGATGTTAGTGACAATGCCATTGGAGCTGTTTTAAGCCAGGAAGGTAAACCCATTGTTTATTTTAGTGAGAAGTTGAATGATGCCAAAAGAAAATATTCTGTTTATGATCAAGAGTTTTATGCTATAGTTCAGGCGTTGAGGAAGTGGAGACATTATCTTTTGCCAAAAGAATTTGTTTTGTTTACTGATCATCAAGCTTTGCATTATTTGAATAGCCAAGGAAAGTTGAACCAAAGGCATTTAAAATGGGTTGAGTTTTTGCAGAGTTACTCTTTTGTTTTAAAGCACGGGTGTGGAAAGTCTAATAGGGTTGCAGATGCTTTGAGCAGGAGGCATAATTTGTTGACGAAGATGCATATCAAAGTTTTTGGGTTAAATGAACTCAAGAGTTTGTATCCTGAGGATCCTGATTTTGGTGAGGACTGGAGAGCTTGCACATAACCTATTACTCTAGACAGACCAGATGGTTGGATTTTATAATCCAAGATGGAATGTTATTCAAAGGGAGCTAGTTGTGCATTCCAAAGAGTTCCATGAGGGAGAACCTAATCAAAGAGAAGCATTGTGGAGGATTGGACAGACACTTTGGTCGCAATAAAACTATTGCTCTGGTTTGTGAGCATTATTATTGGCCACAATTGCAACAAGATGTTAAGAAGTTTGTGCAGAGTTGTAGAATATGTCAGATGGCAAAAAGAACTAGGCAAAGTGCAAGGTTATATCAGCCATTACCTGAACCAGAGAGACCTTGGGAGGATATTAGTATGGACTTTTTTCTTGGTTTACCAAGGACTCAGAGAGGACATGATTCCATTTTTGTGGTGGTGGACACGTTCTCAAAGATGGCACATTTCATTCCTTGCAAAAAGTCTAATGATGCTATTCTGGTGGCAGAATTATTTTTCTGAGAAGTGGTTAGACTACATGGTCTACCAAAAAGCATAGTTTTACATCGATTCTGGTTAGTGCTAAGTGTTCCATTCATTCTCATGAGAGATGGGTTCATGTGAACCACTACTCATGAAACATGGGTCAATGAGTTTGGCTCAAAAAACTATCAGTTGAATCGTGATAGCAATATCACAATTTGACTTGCTATGGAAAATATCAGTTACTTATCAAAACAAGATTAGACAAGGATTACATTTAGCATTTCTAGAACGTATTTGTGAGAGTAGATACAATTCTGGAAGAGAACTTGAATCACTTATTTTTGGGTGGCCTCAAGTAGCACAAACAACATAAGGTGTACATATTTTATATGAGTTGTATAGTATACTCATTTATCCTAGGACCTAAGTTAGAGGAGAAGCTTTTAATTCCTAGAACGCAAGGGTTTAATGGTGTAGAGAGAAAACCTTTTTTGCTCAATCACTTCTTTTGCCTACTAGATTAAAGCCACAAAAAATTTAGGGGAAGAGCGACAACAAATAAAATTAAGGACAGACATACATTCAAAAGAAGTAATTCCATATGAAAGGGTCAAGCGAGGAAGAAGAGGAGGAACCAATACTATATGGTGACAATGTGTTAGGGGAAGAATCAATTTGTTAGAGTTAGTGACCCACAAACTCTCAAGGTAGCGAGTTTCTTAAAGAAATAGAGAGTAACAACATTGATTGACTTCGGAAGCACTCAACTAAATTAACAAGAAAAAAGCTAATTGTCTAAATTGTTTTATATTTCTTGCCTTAGAATTCCAAGTCCAAATTGTTGATGGTGGTAATGTGGATGTTCAAGAAAATATTATATTATTAAATCAACCATCAGAGAGTATCAACTTGATTGCCCAATGCTTGATATTCCCTTGGGTGTAGTAGTTGTAATATTGGGAGTCTAATGGCTCACTACTTTAGGAACAATTGGGATGAACTTCGAGGAGCTACTCATGAGATTTCACTCAAAAGGCAAGAAAATTAAATTAAGAGGGTTGCGTTCAAAGTCCCTAGAAAAGGTAAGCTCTAAAAATACAAAATGCTTTTGAAGATAGTAGATGGATTTGTAGCCCAATTATATCCATTAGTAGTTTGTCAATCAAATGCTCATACCCATCCACATCTGTAAGCAATTATAAATCATTGTTGAGTTGTTATAGAGATATGCCTAAAGGATTCCCTCCTAAGGAGAGTTAGATGCTTTGTGGTAAATAGAGAGTTTACACTTACACAAATTCTAGTCTCAAACACAATATTCTTGAAGTGCTATTCTCTAGTTGGAGGTTATTTAGGAGTTTTGAAGATATATGATTGGATTAAGCGAGATTTCTTTTGGGAAGCACTTAAATGCGATGTTCTAAAATTTGTAGCAGAATGCTTGATTTCTCAAAGAAATAAAACTTTAAAGGGAAGCCGACAAATACTTTGTTGTTTTGCTGCCATTAGTTATACCTAGCCAATGTTGGAAAGAGGCATTCATGGATTTCATTGAATACCTTTCAAGATCTAATGGTAAGAGTGTCATCGTGGCAATGGTTAATCGTCTTACCAAATATGCCCTTTTATTGCATTACCCCATCCTTTTATAGAAACTATAGTGGCAAAAGCATTTATAAAGAGCATAATAAAGTTACGTGGTATGCTTACAGCAAGCGTCAATACTCGTGGTTCCATCTTTACTTGTAACTTTTGGACATAACTATTCTCTTGTCTATGTACTTAATTGGCTAGCGCTCTTCATATCATATAAAGTTGGATGACCAAACTAGGGTCGTTAATAAGCGCTTCAAAGGGTATCTACATTGTTGCACCTCAAATGAGGAGTCTCATTGACTAGATTGGCTAACACTAGCATAATGGTGTTATAACACTTCCTTCAATAATTCTTTGAAAATGTCTCCGTTAATGACACTATATCGATACCATCATACATCACACCGTTGTTGAAGGTGACATTGAGATTTCAAGCTATGGAGGGCCACATGAATCATTGACAAGAGGTACTTTTAGGAGTCATAGAATTTGGCTATGGCACAAAATAGAATGAAGTATCAGGCTGATCAACACCACAATTAAAGGAGTTTCTAAGTTGTTGATTGAGTTTAATTGAGATTGTAACCTTAGAAGCAAGTGTCCTCAACCCAACAAACAAAGAACAAGTAGCTGTAACCAAACTATCATGGTTCATACTAAAGCTAAATCCAACTTTTATATTTCTTGTTTCAAGAAAGTGATTGGGTCAAAGATCCTTTCACATACAATATTACCGGAGCTAGATGAATAATGAAGAATCATCTTGGAGCTAGATTTAATTCTTCTGACACACAAAGAAATTGAGGACTAGGACAGTCGTGGAGTGTTTTTTTTGTTGAGGAATTGGCTAGCTGAAGATGTCACATGGGAGGATGAAGACTTTGTACATAATATCCATAGTTGATTATCCTCGAGGACAATGCTTCTTTGAAGGAGCGGGGCATGGTATGCCCTTAATCCTAGAGTGTGCATAGGGTTATGAGCAATTTGCTTGAGGGCACCCTAACTCTTAATTGGGTTATGTAATTATTAATATATTCCTATCTAGATATTTAGGTTGTTCTAGGTGTTATATTTATGTGTCTAAGTTGGCCTAGGTTGTAATGTAAATTGTGTTCTGATTCAAGATATTAAGATGTTTGTCACCTTGAAGTGGCTTGATTTTCAGTTATCCAATATTATAATCCTATCTTGTTTGTATTATATCATTATAGCTGTGTATCATTAGGCGATCATCAATTTGCAACCGATCATACGTTAGAGGAAGATAATCTGCATCCTCTCGTTAGATGCAAACACTGGAGGCCCCAAATTTCAACTCTGTATTACATACCCATTAAGCACTGTATGTTTAATGATAGTGGTGAACACTCAATGAGTTTACACTAATGTTATATTCTAATAGTGACGTATATATCTATTGTTTTCGAGGTCACTAGTCTGTTGTGCTTCCCTTATTTGTTCTTTTTCTCCTAATTTTTCAAGGCTTTTCTGAATGTATATAAACTTGGCCAGATGTACTGCCAATGTGCCTCAAAATGTGGCTTTTGTAATAATACTTTAGTCAGTATAGTACTATATTGTCTTATGAATTTTGGACTTTTAGTGTCAAAACATAATATAATGTATCTGGATACCACTATGTAATGTTTTGAATTCTGAATTTTCAAGACAAATAATCTATCTGTATCATCTTTTTTTTAATCAAAAAATATAAAATGATTAGTGTCGAATGGTGACATTTTTATAACAAGTATGCATCCCATAGATGTTTCAGCATCATAGGTTTCAAGCTCACATAGCACATAGATTTTGCCAAAAAGAAGTCCTTAGTAAAGGCACTGAGAAAAATAGGAGCAAAAAGTTTCAAGGATTTGGTGTTGAGATTATTTTTAAAATGCATCTGAAAAATGATGATGGTAAAATATTACTTAAAGATTCATCGTTTATGCCTCTTACTGGTTGGTAAGGAAGTACTTTATTATGCTATTCTTGATTTTTCAATTTCTTGAATGTTTTAACTTTTAGTTTGTTTGTTAGTTTATTTTGAAGAACCAACCTTTAAAGGAACTGACTATTGTAGAATAATTCATCTTCCTTTATCTCATGGTGCGGTGTATGAAATTACATCAAGCAACAAACGAAAGTGTATATATACACAAACGTGATCATATCTACATATATTTGCACCCTTTTGTCTGTTACCTTTATTCATAATAGTATTATTATATTATATGTATCACTTGCTTGGTTGTTTATGAATTTTTCTGTGCTTTTTTATAGGACATTATGTGGCATGTGGTTGGGGGAGCGCTGTACTGCACAGGTTGCTTATAAATTTTTCTGTGCTTTTTTATAGGACATTATGTGGCATGTGGTTGGGGAGCGCTGTACTGCACAGGTCATGCCCCAAACAATGTTTTCCAACCCAAACAGTGGTAAGGCTCTGCTTAATTTTTACATCAGCAATATTCTTTTTAGTTTCTATCATCACGTGAATGTTTTTCAATTGAAGATTGTTTGGATAAATACCAAATAAAAGACTATTGAAATGAAGGGTATGCCTCTAGGAATGGCTGTCTATTTGACGGAATTCTAAGGCACTACCGGTAGTGTCTATTTTCTATCGAGTGGTTACATATGATATCATTTTATAGAAAGATGTGTTTCTGTTTCTGTTATGTGGTTCTATTTTAAATAATAATGTTCTTAATGGGATGAGGCTACTTTTCTCGATATTGGAACAGGTGATGCACTGGTGGTTTTCAGAACTAAAGAAGGAGCAGAAATGGCTCTAAAGAAATTGAATCAAGCATGCTTGACTTTTTCAGATGGAAGGTGCTCGCTGAACTCATTTTCTTGGAAAACCTCTTGATTTAACAGTATTCTGATTACCTGCATAGTTTCAAGTCAATTAAGAAATTAAAGTTAGGAAATTTAAGAATTTAGGAAGCAATTTGCCTGGTTCCTCTGATGTTTGTGTCCACTTACTGAGAAATCTGGAGCTGTACTATCTGCATTAATCACATAAGTATAAACACAAATTTTAGTTCATGGAAAGAACACATTTAGATATAATATTGTGAAACACATACAAAAGTCATGGAATTTGAAATCCATTGCATCAAAGCAAATATCAAAAATAAAAATATAAGTCTATGGCTTAGACTCTAGAGGAGTTTGCATTACTCATTCTAATGTCACATGTCATTCGTTGGCGTCTAAGATAGATCCTGGATGATGATCCAGCCTTGATATTTGATTCAAGTGTTGAATATATTATTTAAGTTTGCTTGAAGCTTTCAAGACTGCATGTTTTACTGTCAAGCTCATTAACAAAGAGGAACAGTTAAGTAAAAAGATAAATGGTTATGTTCTGGTTTGACCTTAAGCAAGGATAGTAATAAATGGGATTGTTCTTTGAGTTGTCTGTGAAGGGTATAATTGTTACATTTTTGCATTATGAAAATGGCATTTCTTGCCAACTATGACTTAACTCGTATTTAGGAGTGCAACGATTATAGCATGCCAACTTTGCCTATGACAGTCCTGGTATACTAAACAAGTTTTCCAAGGTATGAAACAAGTTGTCTGGGTACAGGTTTACCCGGGGGTACGTACCTGAGCGTCTGGTACGCCTATATATGTACCCAGTGTGTACCCAAAAGTGCCGAGTGCCAAAAAGTAAGGGAAAAAATACAATTTGACTTTTTTTTGCATCCCAAAACCCAAGCACACCTAAAATGCCCCTAAAAGCATCATTTTTCTCTCTTCATTCTCTCTTTTTTCATTTTCTCTAAAATAAATTGTGGGTTTTTCTTTTCACACCTAACACCTTGGGCAGCTTTTCATTGCTGCCCCTCAAATCCATTAGGGTCTCCACTCCAAAACCACCACTAGTTAGTGGGATCTCTTCTCATATTAGAAATCTGATTACAATAAGGGGGTTTGCTAGTTGAGACCAGAATACAGAACTTTGACAAGTAAATTATCACTATTAAATATTTAACTATCACTTGGCATTTGATATTTATCTTTATTATTACCATTTTGGCATTTGGCATCGATCAATGATGAAGTACCAGAGTATAAAATATATTTAGTTTTACAATTCTGCACACACACGCGCGCGCGTGCGCGCCTGCGCACGCACACACACACACACACACACACACACACACACACACCGAGCGGAACCAAATCCATGTACCTAAAGGGCAAAAACAATTGCCCATACCTGGTTCTTGTACCCATACCCATACCCGTGCCTAAAGCCGTACCGACAACTTAATGATTTTTTTTCCTATTTGTAATCTTGCGTGTATTTTCATGAAACCTAAAATAGATATGGCTCTGGACGGTGGGGTGTCGTATCCAAACATGTCAGATAATGCCCAAAGGCTTGCATATGGATGCATTAGCTATGCTGTGTCTGGGGTATCATATCTGTATCTGATATCTTATACACATATGTGTATCCAGACTTATTTCGGGGCAAGGAGTGGTGGGGTGGTGGGGCAAGTGGAGGTGGTTGTTCAACAAGTCTTTTGCAGCCATGAGGAGGAATGCCCTGGAAGAATATCCTCTTGCAAAGTTTTCATTCGTATTGCAAATATTGATATACACTTGGCACTGTTTTGCTGGACCCCCAGTGATTGTATATAGGTTAAACCAGCTGAGGTGGGTTCAGTTGAACTTCTTTATTCCATATAAATTTGAGCAACCAAGGTGGGCTGCACTCAGTGATGCAGGGAATGTGTCTCCAGGACTAGATAAGATAAGATAAGATAAGATAAATTATTAATGTCCAACAAGAGACCACCAACGGGTCCAAGGGACTGAGAGTACAACAGAAAGCCCAGAAAGCAGCGGGACAACCAAACGGTGTCCAAGAGAAGAGAAACAACAAAAAGAAAGAAGCATCAAAGAACAGAGAGGAGAGGAAACCGCGGAACCACCAAACAACTAGTCGTTCCCAAAAACCGAGAAGTAGCTCATTATCGACGGGTAACTGTTTGTGGGAGGAGCGTGGGTCGGAGTTCGTCCCTGGGAGGAAGGAGTCCTCTGTCGCTGGTGGGGCTGTGCGAGCAAGTGAACTTTGTGGTGTCTGATCGATCTGGTCTGAGGGACAATAGAGGGACTCACAGATCTCTTGGTTCCCCTAGGGGGTGGAACCGGAGCAAAGAAGGAGGTGATCCGCTGGTCAAGGGACATAGAGCTCGGAGGAGAGAGCACCTGTAAGGTCGAATCACGGAGACAAAATGCCTCCTGGAGATAAAGAGCCAAACAACGCTGGTCCTCGTATCTGAAGAAGGAAGACATAGACCTGCAGCCTCTGAAAAGACAATGAAATCTCCCATGAATCTCATAGTAAATCGGACAATAGAATAAGAAATGGATCTCGGTCTCGGCCAACCCCATATCACAACACTGACAAAGCCTCTCCTCTCTGCTGGTCTAGTGGTCGGTCTGGATCCGAAGTCTGTGAGAGCCAACTCTAAAGGACCCGAGCTGGATATGCAGGGCGTGGGGCCAGCGTTGGAAAGTATACTGAGGTTGAGTGATCTGGCCATCCTAAATATCAATATGGTGCTCGGAGTAGAAGGCCATGCGAGGCTGAAGGCCACCAGGAGGGTCCACCCAAGTAACCTGAATATATCTCCTATAAATATCTAACCTGGTGATCTCATTCAACTCCGACTGAGGGGGGAGGAGATGAGCAGGAGCGTCCAGGGAAAACTGGAA